>JACXGM010002376.1:0-22715 GCA_016801145.1 Umbra pygmaea
TGCTGCCCAGCTCTCGTCCGTCGAGGCCCCTGACCTTCACTACCACCCATTTCATTCTGGATTTCAATGCAAATATAAGTTAGTAATTTTTAAATATTGGCTTAGATAAATACTGGAGCTAAGCAATATTGTAGAGAAATCTGTTAAAAGGTCTATTATGCTCATGTGAGGCATGAGTGTTGTCTTTGTGATTTTATGGTATTATTTATCATGAACTTTGATTTAAGTGGGTTTCCTGTGAGGAATAGGGAAATAGAGTTTCCTTGTGAGCTACATCTTAAGAGCTCTAATGTGTATATAAGATGTGTAAAACTTTAAAACATGAAGGACTGCTTTCAGGATTGCAACTAGGTTTTGTAAGGATGACTAACCCGGGATTTCCACTAACTGCGGAACGGCTGCAGATCGGCTCCGCTGCGTGTCGGCTCCGTGCTCCGCCATCATTCAATACCCACCAGGTCCGTATTGGTTGCGGAACGGCTGACAGTGAATATACGACGACCCTCGCGAATTCACGTATGATCGCGCGATATAACAGCATATATACTGTACTGAGTTGCTGCGGAGCTCTCCGGCATCCGGCAGAAATAGAAGCTCTGCGTATCTGCTGCGCAGGGCTGCGGATCGCCGGAGCTGGGACGGAGTCGGAACGCAGCCGTTCCGCAGTCAGTGGAAATACAAACATTGACTTTAATGGAAACCTATTGACTCCGCCGCCGTTCCGGAGCGGATCCGCAGCCGTTCCGCAGTTGGTGGAAATTGCCGGTAATAGGCCTCAAAAGTCCCGCCCCCTCCTCTGGTTCCGGAATTTTTTTTTCCATTTATTTCTCCCACATATGTCAGGAAAAATTTGTATATAAAGAGTTTTAGACCATGCCTTAGGCTAACTAGTTACGACGTGACTCAAAATTATACAACATATATCTTTACTTGAAAAACGAACAGAAAATTTTTAAAAATCAAAGGTAGGAGACTGTGTACTACTTTTGTTGGATTTTCTGTTGGTTTTTTCACTCTGAATTATATACGTCTATGGGAGAAATTAATGGAAAATTTACTTCCAGAACCGGAGGAGGGGCGGGACCGTTGAGGTCTATTCTATCATGGTCCATGGCTTTTAATCAACAGCATAGCGTTATGATGAAGTTTCACTCAATGTATAGCCTTTTGCTGGGGACACTGGTTGTGTCAGATTATATGCACTGTGGCAGAAGTGCAATCATTACAATGTAGTCTACAGTACTGCGACTCTTCAGTAGAGCTTTTGGGGATTTGCACTAGGGTTGAGCCAAGTAGTCAGAAAAAAATTGTATTGTAACAGATATGTGAAGTTTACCGGACACAGAGATGCCATTATTAATGTGATTAACTGTGATCAGCTAATTTTACACACTGCATAATGCTGTTATGATTGGATTGTAATAAGGCATGCCCTCTCATTTGCCTGGTAGAGAATATCTCACTGATGTGACAGTCCACAACCAAATAAGAAACGCATAATTGCTCTTGCATTCTCTATCAACCACTTTTCTTAGTGCATATCTCAATTTCTTTCTCCAACCACTTGAGGTTTATCAGAAAACTGATAGATTTCCATCAATCTTAATGTATTTGTTGTTCTCAAGGCAGAGATGTCAGAAAAGGTCAGTTTGAAATCACACAACTGACATTTATTATACAAAATGTATATCGTATGAAGCAAAAGCAACTGGGCTTCCTGATTCAAAGCACTGTGGATTGAGCCCTATTGACGAGGCACTCGGGCTAGCTTGACCCTTCCGGATTTTTCGATCTGCACTATATTGGAATACAAAACAATTATTAAGTATAACAAACAGATACAATTATGTATATAACTATAATAAGATTGGCAAACTTCTAGTTTTCACACGTTGGATTTTCTCCACTTGTGAAGAAGTCCCAAACATTTTCTATGAATTCGGAAACAACATTTACTTTTTGTTTTGTCTGCATTAAGTACTCATTTTATATCAAAAAGGATACGCGTTTGACAAAATAAAAATGCAGAGGCTTATTTATAAATCCTGCACTATGCAACTTTTTGAAAACAACAAAACATACACAAACTGTGTTTTAGGACTAGTAAACTTTAGGAACTAGCATACTGGATTCAGGTGTAGAAAAAATATACACAATGTTAAAATACTAAAATTGACATTTGACAATATCTAACTACCAACGAATGTATATTATGGACCAAATAATAATATTTATTTTTAGAAATTGTTTTTATTGTCCCTGTATTGTTCCTGTGTTCATTAAAAATATATATAAAAACAATAATATAAAAAATATATGTAGAATTTGGCCTGCCAGGACAAATTAATGAAATACATAGTGCATCTTTAACAAAGGTGCACTATTGTCAAAGTGCAAACTTGGTTGTCCCAGAGCTATTCAGTGAGAGAGAACTCCAGCCTGACATGCACTACAGACTAAGGGATGCTGGTTAGCTCCTGAGAGTTAAGAGGCCTGCTGAAGAAAAAGCAGAAGTATGTGAATGTAAAAGATATTGAGGACAAAACATTTATAGTTACATATTTTTTGAATTTGATGCAATGGTGATATAATTCTAAGATGCCGTTTTCTGTGGTCAGAGAAAGTTAAACAAATCAAAGTGGAATGCTAAGCGCTTATTTGATGATTCTACCGTCAGTAAAAACATGTGCGTTCGTTGTGTCTGTTTTTATGATTGGATTCTGACAAGCGGCCCTCTTGTTTTGTTTCCGAAGCTCATGCACACACACACAAACATACCAGAGACTGCAAATTCTAAACTTTTTTAAGATTAATGTTTAATTTTTCAAGTGTAAACATAATTTAAATACAATCTGTTTTTAAATCATGTTTTGCCATAATATAGTTTCAAAATCATTACAAAAATAAAACAAATGTGTATTAAGTTTCCTTCTTATCGATTTCATGGGAGATAATTAAAGCAATTCTTGGATTATTTTATTAGTAATCCCAGACATGTATTCCAAACAGATTATTAGAAAATGGAGTGACAAAAATACAAATATAAAAGTAAATTGTACAAATAGTATGGCACAGGTGAGGTGTTACAATGGAAAAAGCCTAATGTTGGACAAAACAATTGGGCTTGAGAGAACAGCAAAAATAACAATTTCGACATTCCCAATTCGTATGAAGGGCACTGTCAAGACAACTGTCTTCTAGCTTTGTTTGTAGTACATTTTTCTGGTAACCACTATTAAATTACTCACATCCCTGTTTTCTGCAGTGCCTACTTTTCCTTTCAAGGCCAGACAAATTTAAATATGCGGGAGATATTACTGGCCTCTATTTTTAAATTCAACCCCACAATCTTGCTCCTTTTGCCTTGTCATGCTGTTGAGGTGTTGGAAGATATAGTTGAGATATGGACTTCAGGAAGTCCAAGCTCTAGGGTTGTGTGAGTGCGGAAGGGATGGGTTGGAGGAGTTGGCTGTGTGTCTTTTAACACACTTTTGTGAAAGGGGATTGGGTATATACAAGGTGACAAATGAGGGAAGGATGGTTCTGGTGTGATCCCAAGTATTAAAGGCAAAGGGTGAGCTACACAGTAGTCTATTAGTTATTGTACTCGCTGGAAGAAACATTCATTCAAGATGCCAGAGTCGGTAAAAAAAACTGGTAAGTAATCCTATTAACTGCAGCATCTTTCCCACCCTGGCTGAAATTCTATGGTGTTATTTTTATAGTATTTTAGATTAGTTTGTCACATGCAAAGAAAAACAGATGCGGTTGCATGTACAGTAACAATCATATGCTATGCCTCTAGACAAAATAGTTATTTGTAAAAAAGATATTATGGTAAAATAAATGCAATATATAATACAACACCAATAAACATTTATTCAAAGAAATGGAGTAAAAATGATATGCAGAGGTAACAGTGCAATTACATGATTTTACCTGGATAACAGCATTCTGTAGTCAAAGAATGTACAACATACTTCCTCTCCTAATTTGTCTGTAATTACAATCCCCTCGTAATCTGTGGGATTGGTGGTAATGTTTGGCATTTAATCATCTCACATACATTTTTTATATATGCATTTCTGAGGAATTGCTGTTGCAAAAAAATCACTTTGCCAGTTTATCTCAAGCTTAGCTACAGCATTTGTGCAAAGGATATAATTTTTCTATATCTGGCATATTTTGCATGGTAAACAGAATTTGTTCACTAATGCTAATATATCAATGCTATCAATTGATATATATACTAATGGTAATATATCAATTCCCCTGTTTATGGCAAGCTGTGAGAAGATTATTTACATTTTGGAAGTAGTTGAAATTCCTGTTCTTGAAATCAAGTATTCCCATTCTTGATATCAACAAATCCCATTCTTGATAAATATATATATATGTATATATATTTTTTTTTATCAAGAATTCATTTTCTAGAATTGAAAACATCTTCCCATAGACTTTGAATAGAAGAATCACACGGATACTCAGAAACAATTGTACAATCTCTGTAAACAAGGCAAAATCAAGTTATTATTTAAATACAATTTCTAGCAGTCATGGTGATTCAATTACATTCTGAATCTGTGATGCCTTCAATCAACATTTTATTACAGCTGGCAATTTATTTAAAGGTGGAAATGGCAATGATATAAAGCTAGTTAGCAGTCAGCATTAGGCTAATTGGGGCATCATTGTTAGGCAATGGCACGAAAGATGACTTGTCTTTTGGCAGTTGTGTAGTTATTAAAGCTGGGCACAATACTTCCAAAGTGTCACAATGAATGTTAGTGTTTAAAAATAATGCTTGTTTTACCAATTCCAAATGGCTGACGGGTGCTGAAATGTCATGGATAATGAATAGACAAAACAGTACTAAAATGAAAAAAACATGACCTTCCCCCATTTGTTCTACCTTTTATTTAACGGTAGAACGACTAGTAGTCACTTAAACCTGCATAATTTTAAACGCTGATAATTCCCAAAATAACACGCCGAAAAACAAAATATATATGTCTACATAGTTCTTTTAAAGTCTTCCGTCTCGCATTGCAGTGCCATAATGAAAAGATGTCTTCTACGTCAGTTCTTCCAAAACCTTGGACCACCAGCCATGACGGAATTTAGCTGTAGCCCTCAAGATTCACCAGAAATCCTTGTTAATCACTTGTCAAGGACTGGTTAATTAGTAGACAATTTGAATGAGGTGTGCTAGCTCATGATTAGTTTAAACACAAGGACTGGCTGTGGTCCTACAGGAGAGGGTTGGGAACCACTTTGTAATACAGAACATCAAACTTGATACAGAGGAACAATAACTCACTACACATATACAATGTTGCACACACAACTTGGCATTCACAGACACTATATATAGTAGAGTACGATAACGGGAAACCGGTATAACTGACTAATGTGTAATATTATTAAAAAAACTATCCTTGTACTGTTGGATTTAAGTGCATCCTTCGTTACCAAAGGACATGAAGTTCTGCTTGCAAGATTACATAGCTGGACTGGCCTCTCAGGCCTAGTATTGAACTGGTTCAGGAGTTACCTGACTGATCGTGAATGTTATGTTTTTCTGGGTGTACATACTTCTAGGTCAATTGGGATATAATGTGGGTTCCCTTAAGGTTCTATTTTGGGACCTATAATGTTCAATATATATACATACAGTGCCTTGCGAAAGTATTCGGCCCCCTTGAACATTTTGACCTTTTGTCACATTTCAGGCTTCAAACATAAAGACATAAAACTGTAATTTTTTGTAAAGAAGCAACGACAAGTGGGACACAATCCTGAAGTGGAACGAAATTCATTGGATATTTCAAACTTTTTTAACAAATAAAAAACTGACAATTTGGGTGAGCAAAATCATTCAGCCCCTTTACTTTCAGTGCAGCAAACTCTCTCCAGAAGTTCAGTGAGGATCTCTGAATGATCCAATGTTGACCTAAATGACTAATGATGATAAATAGAATCCACCTGTGTGTAATCAAGTCTCTGTATAAATGCACCTGCTCTGTGACAGTCTCAGAGGTCCGTTGAAAGCACAGAGAGCATCATGAAGAACAAAGAACACACCAGAAAGGTCCGAGATACTGTTGTGGAGAAGTTTAAAGCCAAATTTGGATACAGAAAGATTTCCCAAGCTTTAAACATCCCAAGGATTACTGAGCAAGCAATAATATTAAAATGAAAGGAGTATCAGATCACTGCAAATCTACCAAGACCCGGCCGTCCCTCTAAACTTTCAGCTCATACAAGAAGAAGACTGATCAGAGATGCAGCCAAGAGGTCCATGATCACTCTGGATGAACTGCAGAGATCTACAGCTGAGGTGGGGAAGTCTGTTCATAGGACAACAATCAGTCGTATACTGCACAAATCTGGCCTTTATGGAAGTGTGGCAAGAAGAAAGCCATTTCTGAAAGATGCATAAAAAGTGTTGTTTAAAGTTTGCCACAAGCCACCTGGGAGACACACCAAACATGTGGAAGAAGGTGCTCTGGGGCCTCATTTATAAACATTGCGTGCGCACAAAAGAAGGCTTACGCCACTCTCTACACAATAATTGGGATTTATAAAAAGCAAACTTGGCAGACGCTAGATTGGCAGGTTGTCATTGACGACAACAACAAAACCCATGATCCAAAGCTACTTCCAGATGTCATTCAAGTACATCTTTTGCTATTGTTTTGATTGAGAGACCCCTAGCGGCCAAAAACTACATATTGTACGTTTAAGATTTTGCAGCACATGTGCTTACAAGAACCAAAAACAGAACACGTAACGCCTGTTTTAAAGTCACTTTACTGGCTGTCCGTTAGTTATAGAATAGATTATGAAATAGCTCTATTAGTTTTTAAATCACTCCATGAACTTTCACCAAAATACGTGTCAGGTATGCTTTTGAGTGTCAGGTATGCATTTGCTCAGATCTTCTGACACTAGTCTTTTAGTTGTCGTAACGGTCAACTAACCGCTATGGTCCTGTCACAATGGTGTGTTGACAGGGGCGTTTCTGGCCAATCTGGCACCCTAGGCGAGATCTCAAAATGGCGCTGATAAAGATGCTTTCCAAAACGGCACATTCCTATGATATGATATACATACAGCTCTGGAAATCTTAAGAGACCGCAGCAATTTTTTCTTAAAGCTGCATTGTGTAAGATCTGCTCCCATCTACTGGTGAAAATGTATATGACAAGCAACTGAAGCCCCTCGCGTATTATACCCGCAACTTGAACCTGGATATTCGTTTCTCCTTTCAAAACAATAGCGTTCGTTTTGATTCATTGCAATAATCAATGTTAATTCACTACACAGCCCGTGAATTATAAACAAATGCAATTGCATTGTGTGTAAAGAAACAATAAGAGCATGTGATACCAAAAATTATAATTTAACATGTTTTATTAATAAAAGTAACATATGTTTTACACACAATTTGATTGAATATATTGTCAGTGTCTCATGTGAAAACAATTACATTTGAAAAACATTCACTAGAGTCTGTTTTATTCAAACAGAATACTAATTTTAGCAAAACATGAACATGGACACTACCTATGCAATGAATAAACAATGATTATTGCAATGAACCACAAGCGCTATTATTTTGAAACGAAAAATCCCAGTTTGTGTTGCCAGGCAAACGTTCTTGCCTACTTCACAGCTTGAGCCAGCGCTACTATTACATGTCCTCGAGAACAGGCATGATCTTACATCTTCAACAGACTTTGAAATTTCCCGGCAGTCGTGCGTAATCTCCCCCTGGCATTCGTCACAGTGCCACTTGTGTAAAAGCGCGAATGGCCGAGCTTGAATTTCCAGGTATGTCCCTCTTTGGCTAATGTATTTTAAAGATTGAGGCGTAACATGGCTGCCGCAATTTGAGCGGCACCATTGTATATATTGTGAATGGAAGATTCTACACTTACGAATACTACTTTGATTATTAGGTGGAAGTAATTACACATGAATCAGCACATATTTGTGAAAGAACAAAGGGGGTTTTGCTAAGAATCAACTCAAAGAAATACACAGTGTAGCTTTATATTAACTTCCTTGAATACCTCTGCAATGTGATCAAGAGGAAGCTGGATGGTCACAAGCCATCAAACAAAGCAAAGTTTTGCATCAGGAGTGGCATAAACCCACCCAACATAAGTGTAAAGACTGTTGGAGAGCATGCCATGATGCATGAAAGCCAATTATTTTATTATACAATTATTATTTCACCAAATATTGATTTCTGTACTCTTTCTAAATTTAGAAACATTAGTATTGTGTTGTTTATTTTCTTTGCATTATTCAAGTATAAAACTTTTGCCTCGTTTCCACCCCAGAAACTTTTCCCAGTAACTAGGGACTTTAGGGTGTACAGTCAGTACTTGTTCTGTTTCCATCGCAGGGATCAGCTATAGGGATATAATAAAGTTCAAGGTACATTTTTTTCCCAGTTAAAAAGTACCTTGTCATTACGATATAGACGAAGGAATAGTTATAGACAAATATGCCCATATTTATAACCATTCATGGTGGTCTTTGGACTGCTTTGCTTAATATAGATTTTTGGGTTTGAGAAGGGATTTAAATTTGGGGAAATATAGTACGTATTGTGATGTATTGCAGACAGATGCTTTTCAAAATATCCATAAAAACATACCACTATACTTCTGTCTCCTTTCTCAACTTTACTCTTCTTTCTAAACTGTGTCCCCGATGGCTTTGATCGTTTCATAGTAGCCTTCTTACAGAACGGCAGCCAGAAATGTTCAACAATGAACTGTCAACATGCGTTTGACACTGACGTCATTCACCCAGCGCCCACACCTGTCCTATGCCAACACTGTCTCTTGAGTCGTCAATATCATGGTTCTCGTAGCAAATAAATAAGTATAGAGTTTTTATAATAATAAAAATATAAATACATAAAGATTGATTGCCCCCACATGAATTATATATTTTTTAAGGGTGGGGAGGGGGAGAGGGGGCACCCTATCGGCGCCCCCAAGCAAATGGCGCCCTAGGCGACTGCCTATGTTGCCTATGCCTTGAAACCCCCTGTGTATTGGTGGTGATTGAAAGAGGGAGACCAAGGCAGAAATACGGTTTGTAGATTTATTAAGCAGTACGTGGATGCAGACTCTTCCTCAATAGGACCGTAAATATAAATATAAATTCAAACGTCATAGAAATAATTTACTGTGTTCTTACACACGACACAGAACACTTTAGTAATCTACTTGCATAGCTTAACTCATACGTACATTTAATAGTCTACTTACAGATGTCACACAATAAAGTGTTGTCATTCGTACCGTGTCAACAATCAGTGCATTTAGTTGCCAATAAATGGTCTATACTTGTCGCTGGTAGATTGCGGTGCAAATTTTTTTGGGGACAGAGATTGATATTAAATCAATGTAATTGTATTATTATATACAGTTGAATACCTTTCTTAATTTAAATATCATAGACTACTGTTTATCCTGCATGTGCATACTCCGATCAGAATGCGTCCCTGAATCCTTTGTGAAAAGTTTGTAACTATTTACATAGTATATCAAAGTACCGTTTCACTTTGTTGGACAAAAATGGGTAATGAACAATGTTTTTAAGTAGTCGTATGACCTCTTGAAGCTGCTCCCTTAAAACATCACTTCATTTTTTTCACAGAAATCCTCACAACTGATATGGTTTAGTGGTTAGGGTTGGTTGTGACTACTGTACACTCTCAATGTAGTGAGTTGCGAGTTCTAATCACTGTGAAGGTTAATCATTTTAGTTATGTCCAGATCGACTTTGATACTGTAACTAGACGGTCAATCAGGATCTGATACCTGCAAAAATTCTACTCCATTCACTCCCTTAAAAACGTCACCAGACTAACTGAATGAAACCATCATGGACATTTTTTTTTATTAAATCTGACTTCGACAATCGACTAGAGTGAACTTCACTGGAAAATGGCAAATAAAGAGGTATGTACACGGACTGATTTGTTCAAATTCGCTGTGTTCACTATAAGGAATCACTGCAAATGGATATGGACTAGTAATGACATTTCGAACATGTTTAGAGACTCAAAGCAGGTTCTTTAACTTGCCCCGTAAATGCGTAATGGTTGTATACTGGCAGCAAAAGGTAAACATGTTTTTGGCAATCCAGATTGTTTGAGTTATTAACGCTACTGACAGCACTTCAGATATGCAAACAACAGAGCTAAGTTTTGAAATCGCCGGGAATTCTCCTTTAATGGCACCGGTTCCTGCATCTTAAAAGTACATTGTAAGTCATTCCATATGTTAGGGGCAAAGAAAGTAGAAGCAGTTTTACTAAATTTAGTGGAGATCTTAGGGATCACGGCTGATCTTTGACCTCGGATCTGGTAGCCCATCCATCTAAGAGTTAAAAGTTAATTCATATAAGGTAGAGCTTTATAAACAAACTGTGCAAAATGCAGGCACGTGCCCGCTCAGTTTCAAAGGGAAACAGGATGCTCAATTTTGAGTCTCATGGCAAAGGCTGTAAATACGTATGTACATAAGCTTTTTTGTTTTTTATTTTTAGTAAATTTGCTAAGACTTTAAAACACACTTCTTTCACATTGTCATTATGGGGAATTGTTTGTAGAATTTTGAGGGAAATTAATTTAATCCATTTTGGAATAAGGGTGTAACAACAAAATATAAGAAAACTTCAGTGCTGTGAATCCTTTTCGGATGCACTGTACAACATTGCCTCAAACTAAGATTTTGATCACTCAGGTTATTGGTCGCTCAATTCTATCAGTCACTCAGAATATTTAGCCAATATGTTTGATGAAGATTTCTCAAATAATTGACTTATTCCCATTTAGAAATAACATGGTAAACTGCTGAATTTCTGTAAACCTTTGTGACCGAGACAAAAGCTTTGGATACTGCTTATGTTACCATGGTAATAGTAAATTATTTCTGCAGAATATCTGTCACTTCCTAGCTAGAATCTGACAATTTTTTTTAAATCTGAGCATATGCACTTCAAACTCTTAAGAACATTCATGCTTGTAATTGAAACAAAGTCAGGAACCTAGTAACTTGATAGTCTCACTTTAAAGAAATATCTTGTGGAATGGTTCTAAATTCTTCTCTCTTTCTGACACATTCAATTAGTGCTGGGCGGTAAGACCAAAAATGTATATCATGGTATTTTTCAAAATTCTACCAGTTTCACGGTATATGACGGTATTTTTTTTTTTCATGCATAATCAGGTGTTCCCAGCATTTTCTACTGGTTGAGAGAGGAATTATTGCAGTAGATTCATCAATTTTTTGATTTTCCAAGACGTGCTTGCGGCTAAGGTGGTGGAGCAAATTGCTCGTGTCCAATGTTGTGAGTAGAATTTACAGCTGTTCCACCAAATATAAATAAGACTAGTCGTAGCTAAGTCCACTGTAAGCAATGCGCGTCTGTGAGATCAGAATATTATTAGTGATAGTTGCTAGACATGGGGCCTTTCTCAATCTGTGTTCTTGTCTGTACTTGTGTTCTTGTGTTCTTGTGAAACGTCATCTTTTGTGGCCCAAGTACTGTCCCAATACACAAGTTTGCATTTTGGCAAGAACGTAAAAAATCCCGGAAGTGTTCTTGACACGGCCATTTTAGCGAGGATGCAGCAGTTGGTAAGTTGTGTGAACTTTACAGCAGAAATATCCCAGCATTCATTTCGGCATTCGAGTAAGGACCGGGAAGCCGAGAGAGGCAGGTCAATACAGAGTCGTTTTTCTAAAATTTCTTACGCTATTTCATCAATAAATTCACTTCTGACAACATTTGATGCGAGAAATCAACTGTGTGGATTTCAAATATTGGCATTTTTACGAAAATGTATGTCGAATCGAAAATGTGCTGAAACGTTTTCGGAAGTGAGAGTCTCCATAAGCATAAGCGCCTGCAAGTGTAAGTTAGCTAGCGAGCCAACCCTGTTTTATACCTTAACATTTCTATCTACTTGATCACATTTGTTTGCCAATATTATTGAAGTTAAGTGCTGATTTAAGTCAACTGTATATAGATCATGTACGTACATAGTCAGAGAGAAACGCTAAAATAGCATATTGCCGTTCTAAAAAGGCCTGGCTGTTATCTTCAATAATTGTCGTTATGTTTGGGTAATGCAGACGGCGTCTGTATTATTGCGCAATACCAGCAAGAGCACATCGTCTCAAACTGTCAGCAGTGTTCTGTGTGCTCGTCACCTTGTGAGTTCATTCTTCAAGAACAACTAGCAAGACCGTTCTCCCCAAGAACAGAAGTCTGTTCTTTGCATTCTTGGCATTGAGAAACAGCCAGTGTTCTTTCCTTAATCCAAAAAGAACGTTTTAAACATTCCAACTTTGCCCCATGGCAACCGTTTCGTTCCATAAGCTACCATTAAAATACTTGCATTTAATTGGCTTAAAAATATATTACTTTAATGTAATTATAAAATCCACTAATAATAAGTTGATCCCTAAATTCGATGTGCCTGCAAGAGAATTGTGAATAGCTAATCCGTTTACTAATTGTTCTGAGTTACAAAGCCAAAGAATGCGTGTGTGCTGTGCACTACGGTATGCAAAATACATGGAATTTGCTGCTTTAACCAACTTTAGTTAGACAAAACAACTAGCATCGTCCTAACTTGAGAAAGATAACAGAAAATATATTAACAATTTAGCATGAGGAATGGCTTAACAAGCATGTTCAATACTGTAGTAATGGAAAACAATGTTTTACGTATTGGGATGGATCACACAGCTGAAAGTGACTGATCAAGATTTGTTTGTAACGTACAGTAACATTAGTACCGTTTTAACAAACAATAAGTTGGCTATTTCCAGGCATTTGATTCATAATCCATGTAGTTCGCTGCTAACGTAAATAATGTACCCTGTATCTTCGATTGAACAAAACTGTCTTTCTCCAAAGAAATTACAGCTAAATCTTAAACGTACAATATGTAGTTTTTGGCCACTAGGGGTCTCTCAATCAAAACAATAGCAAAAGATGTACTTGGATGACGTCGGATAGTAGCGTGGGATCATGGGTTTTGTAATTGTCGTCACTGACAACCTTCCAATCTAGCTCCTCCGGCAGAAAGAATGTTCACTGACAAAGTAATGTTTTGTTAAAAATATTATGACTTTATTCACATAACAGGAACCTGAATTCATCTAATTGACATCTCTTCGAAAATGTATACAGTATGGGCTTATTTATTTATTCCTGTTCATGTCCATTATGACAGATATATCTGCTTATTGACCTATTGGATTCTGTCAATGGTTTTGGGTGGAAGTAGTGTCTCCATTGATGTGTTGATGTCTGTCTTGTGTTGTGTTTACAATGTTGTTGGTACTTCTGTGTATGTGTATTTAGACATTCTGCTGCACACAAAATTTCCTTTTTCTAAGGATAAATAAAGTGAAACTTAAAACTTGACCTTGATAATGTTTGGCGGTTCCCTGGAACTTGGAATCAACTAGAGCAGTCAAAGGTTATATGACGCCATTGACGGAAGACAAAATGAAATGTCCTGTGTCTTCGAATTATATTACATATTTCTCTGGGTTTGAAAGTTGGTGGAAACATTTAGGATAATGTAAGCACACAACTAAGAAATATATAATATAGGTATAGTGATGTTTGCTTTTTTAATGCAAAGTACCTATTTTGTTATTGTTTTGGAAAACTACATATTGTACCTTTAATGCAACCAGAGAGTCAGAAAAACAATACATTTTATATAATTTATATAAATCAGCACCCTGCGCCATTTCTGTGCCTGTTAGCTGCTATGTGTAGCTCATTATGAGCTTACGCCCGGCTGGTGTAATAGGTATAAATATAAAGTCCTACGTAAAGGGCATTTTAGGTCGGACGTACAGTTACGACCTATATATGTCCAGCTCGTGCAACCGGCCCCTTAGCACTACTGTTTACCCTCACCATGCCTCGCAGTCGCACCATGCCTGTTTAGAAGCGCAACATTGAAAAGGGTCCGAACTGAAAGTGTCGCGCAGCGTAGCGTTCCGGTACACCGGTATGGCGGTATATAAAAAATTGATATCATAACAAAAATACACACCGGTATTCACTGTGAACTGGTACATTCAATAAATGTTGTGTGCAGTTAAAATAAAACATGCAATTGTTTTGTCCAGCTATTTTGATGGATGAGGTTGAATAAAGAGATCAAAGCCAGCTTGGCAGCTGCAGGGGGCAGAGCAATGCCCTGCAGGTTGCTCTGGTAAAGGGGGTGGAGCTACAGCCTCAGCAGCTGCAGGTGGCTCTGGTGAAGGGGGCAGAGCCACGGCCTTGGCAGCTGCTTCAGGTGAAGGGGCGGAGCCACAGCAGCTGCAGGTGGCTCTGGTGAAGGGGGCAGAACCACGGCCTCCATGAGAGCAGGTGGAATAGCTGGTTCTAGCTGAGGACTTGGGGCGGATCCTCAACCTCAGTTGTAGCAGGTTGGGCAGCTAAGCTGTTTAATAGGAACTACTTGATTCATGTGACATACTAATATGGCAACAGTAAGAGGAGTGGTGGGGAATACGTTACTGTTAGACTATAACCACATGCCTCGCAACTATGTTCTTTAGCTAAAAATACTAATTAAAACATACATTTTTACAAATAAAATGTTGGCAACTGTTTTATAAGGGCATTAACACACTACAGATTGTGAGTTGCCAGGGAATAACTGCACACCTCCGCACTCCTCTGCACACCTCCCTGTCTGTTGTGTGCTAATGCTTATGTTTTCAGTGTTACAATTCCATCCTTGTTGGGGGCAATTGTAACACTGATATTAAATTTACGTTACAGTCATGTCAGTTTTATTAATTAGTGAAAATATATATGAATATAATATAATATAAAAAGCTGACTAGTGTTTTTAAAGTTGTGTGTGAGATATGAAGGAAAATGTAAAAAGGTTACAATTGCTCCTGGTCTCCCCTACTTAAAAAAAAATTCCTCCTGCATCTGACTAATGTTTCCTCCTCACCAACACGTCACAGCTATTAAACATCAGAAATAATTTAAATATCACAATATGTCTATACATTAAATCCAACATTTATATAAATATGATTTAGACTACATTTGTATACACTGTGTAAACAGAGCTCTCTGTGATCAGTCAGAATGCACAATGGTTAATGTTAGCTAACCATCTCATATTCTGAAAGAGCAGTCCTGTGTTTCAGAATGTAAGTTAAAGTTGCAGTTTCACACACCAATTTCGTGAATAAGTTGTTTAGCTCATTCTCGGTATTTTTAAAATTTAGATTTTTGTGCAGTGCAGTGTATATCTACTTGTCCGACCAATATTTTTACTTGTTCTGGACAAGTGTTAAATGTTAATTTCTGCATACGACAAAATTCCACCGGATGTTGTAGACCATCCGGGAACTTTTGTCATATTCTTTTTGGCTTACAATGGTTTGGGACATACAGTGCCTTGCGAAAGTATTCAGCCCCCTTGAACTTTTCGAACTTTTTCCACATTTCAGGGTTCAAACATAAAGATATGAAACTGTATTTTTTTTTTAAGAATCAACAACAAGTCGGACACAATCATGAAGTGGAACAACATTTATTGGATATTTCAAACTTTTTTAACAAATAAATACTGAAAAATGGGGCGTGCAAAATTATTCAGCCACCTTAAGTTAATACTTTGTAGCGCCACCTTTTGCTGCGATTACAGCTCTAAGTCGCTTGGGGTATGTCTCTATCAGTTTTGCACATCGAGAGACTGACATTTTTTCCCATTCCTCCTTGCAAATCAACTCAAGCTCAGTGAGGTTGGATGTAGAGCGTTTGTGAACAGCAGTTTTCAGTTTCCACAGATTCTCGATTGGATTCAGGTCTGGACTTTGACTTGGCCATTCTAAAACCTGGATATGTTTATTTGTGAACCATTCCATTGTAGATTTTGCTTTATGTTTTGGATCCTTGTCTTGTTGGAAGACAAATCTCTGTCCCAGTCTCAGGTCTTTTGCAGACTCCATCAGGCCCAAACCATGATGCTGCCACCACCATGTTTGACAGTGGGGATTGTGTGTTCAGGGTGATAAACTGTGTTGCTTTTACGCCAAACATAATGTTTTGCATTGTTGCCAAAAAGTTTGATTTTGGGTTTATCTGACCAGAGCACCTTCTTCCACATGTTTGGTGTGTCTCCCAGGTGGCTTGTGGCAAACTTTATCGACACTTTTTATGGATATCTTTCAGAAATGGCTTTCTTCTTGCCGCTCTTCCATAAAGGCCAGATTTGTGCAGTATACGACTGATTGTTGTCCTATGGACAGACTTGCCCACCTCAGCTGTAGATCTCTGCAGTTCATCCAGAGTGATCATGGGCGTCTTGGCTGCATCTCTGATCAGTCTTCTCCTTGTATGAGCTGAAGGTTTAGAGGGACGGCCGGGTCTTGGTAGATTTGCAGTGGTCTGATACTCCTTTCATTTCAATATTATCGCTTGCACAGTGCTACTTGGGATGTTTAAAGCTTGGGAAATCTTTCTGTATCCAAATCCGGCATTAAACTTTTCCACAACAGTATCTTGGACCTGCCTGGTGTGTTCCTTGTTCTTCATGATGCTCTCTGTGCTTTCAACGGACCTCTGAGACTATCACAGAGCAGGTGCATTTATACGGAGACTTGATTACACACAGGTGGATTCTATTTATCATCATTAGTCATTTAGGTCAACATTGGATCATTCAGAGATCCTCACTGAACATCTGGAGAGAGTTTACTGCACTGAAAGAAAAGGGGCTGAATAATTTTGCTCGCCCAATTTGTCAGTTTTTTATTTGTTAAAAAAGTTTTAAATATCCAATAAATTTCGTTCCGCCTCATGATTGTGTCCCACTTGTTATTGCTTCTTCACAAAAAATTAGTTTGAAGCCTGAAATGTGGCAAAAGGTCGAAAAGTTCAAGGGGGCCAAATACTTTTGCAAGGCACTGTACTAATCATAATCTACCATTGTCTACCATTGTATGCAAACTGAGATTGAAACTGAGTCATTGAACACCTTTTGAATTGAAGGATACATATCTTGAAATAAAAATATTACAAAGAACTGTTCTTGTCACTGTAAGAACTCTGCATTATAAAATGTAGAAAAACTCAATCAATCAATAGATAGTGTAGCCTGGAAAAATCCAGACCCAAATCCGGAGGAGATATGGGTCTGGGATCTAGTAATGAAAATGACCCAGCTCGAGGGGCGGCACCAAGTATGCATTTGAAAATCTCACCGTACGAAATTGGATATAACTACGACCTATCACCAGTGGTTTTTCGCTAAGCACCTATTGCGGAGCTAACTAGTAGATTAAACTCTTGCAAAAACAGCAAAAACGTCCTTCCTAAAAAGGAACAATTCGAGCACCGTCTTCTGTCCCTCTTTTAGACAAAAATCCAAGTCTAACTCGTTCATTGTAGTGGCCAAAGCCGTTTTAAACAACTGGTGTTTTTGCGATCTTACAATGTTTACTAATGACTTCGAGGTCGCAGCGCTGTCGTCATCTGTTTAACACGCTTCTGGCACGCCTATATCAGATACACCGATGTGATTGGTGCAGCTCGGCTACAAGGGCATAGTTAATGAGCAGAATGACTCTGGATTTCCAGGGTATAGATAGTGGACAACTTGCAGTCAAATACTTTTAATAGAAAAGTATCTAACTACTCAAAGGAAATAAACACTTGCGATGTTTGCAAATTAATGTGAAAATGAAATTCATTTTTCCCCCTGAAATGTTGCATGTGGTATTGAACCCAGGCCACTAGAATAAAAACCGTACTACTAACCACTGTACCACCATAGACAAGGTCAGAAGTAACATGGAAAGCTAATTATGCTTTAATAGGTCAGGAAATGCTTTACCCTTTAAAGATCCATTGCTTTCAATTCAAGAACCTTCTGTGTACCTGAAAGGATTTACACCCGTTTATGGTTTTACCTGGAATCCTCAGAGCTAATGAAGAACTTTGCTAGAACACCCCTTTTAAGGGTGGTAGCCTGTCAATCAATCAAATATATTTTGTGAAGCACGTTTTATATCAACAGTTGTCACAAAGTGGTTGTACACTGTAGATACCCAGCCTAGGAAACCCAAAGAGAATGGAACAGTCAAGTAGATTGGACAAATTCCTGGTAGGTTTAAGAAGTTAAGAACAAAATTAATAGACTGGAGTCTATAGGCAGAATGGGAGCAGGGAGGAGTCCTACCCTGGGTTTAGGCAGAAGGATGCCCTCTTTCAAGAAGAACTGTGTCTGGTTATATGTAAAGTGGCTGTGGAGAGCTGAGACATTCAGTGGCTCCAACTTATCTACTGTGGCCAGGATTGACAATGAAACTCTCTTTCTGATGACCTTTACCCAAATTGTTTCCTCATGAGTAGCCACAGGAGCAAGCACTCTAGATAACACAGTGGACATGGAAACTTGATAAAGACAAATAGTTTTAAGGGAGTGCATGTTATTTATAAATCAGAAATAACTGTAGAAAGGTCACTTTAAACTTAAAATGGTTGGCCCTAGGGTATCTGCAGGTTTGATGTTAAATTTAAGCCTTTATTAATGCTATTCTACATGCTATTCAAGGCCGAGGTTGCAGTGAAAGCAGATAAGAAAATACCTGTGATTTGGCAGGAATTCAAATTATCAGTATGCTGGCAGAAAAATAAGGATTCCTACATGAGTACAGTTTTTCATGTTTTAATTGCTGTAGCCAGTTTATCACGGCAAATAAACAAAGTTGGGTTTTGCGACATATTGTCAATAACATTAAGTGATGTGTCCTGGCACTCTTGGTTGCATTTTGCCTAAGACAGTCTTAGTTCTTAGTCATGAATTATTAGGAATATACCGCACCCCAGCATGCCTTATTCCTAAAAAAAACACCCCTGTGAACTTCCGTTCATTAAAATAACTTATCAAAACATATAAACCCTGCAGATGTCCAGGGGTGAGTGCACATATACCGCTGCAGCATTTCACTCTGCAAAAACTCCATGTCTTTCCTCACTGTTTCTATTCAAGTAAGCATAAACATATTTAGCCCACAATATTAACATGAATGTATTTTAAGCTTACTTCAGTTTTAATATTCACAAATATGATATGTTCTTCAATTAGTATGCTGACTGTATTATTTGGTAAATAAGTATAATAGGATTTGGTTAACATGTTTTACATAGCCTTTCCTTTAGTCTGTAGCCTTTCTATTCCAACTCCATATTATGAACCCTACCTGGCTGAAGCAGTGATCAAGTGGACAACCAAGGACGTTGATGGTAACTTAAAGGTCACCCACTCATCTACACTTTCCCTAAAATGAGCCAGCATCAAATTATAAAAAAGTAAAATTACTATACCTTAAAGTATTACAGCCAATTAACCACAAGTTATTGATTTATTATTTTGACAATTACATTTAACAATAACTTCTTTATTCATTATATAGAGTACATTAAAGGTTCTAAACCTATCTTATTATTATCTAAAATATTTTCCCTGCAGCATTTTTGTGTTCACATGATAGACTGTTCTTAAATAAGTCTGCTGTAGAATCGCATCCAGTATTTCAAACAAATGACTGAATTAAAATAATAATCACTCTGAAAAAAAACAAAGTCCTGCTCAGAGTCGGTAGAAAGTTCAAAACAAATTGCCTTAAACTGTACACTTGTGGGAATGTAACACAGAATGAGAGTGCAGAGTTTAACACCACATTATAGTGGGTTGTTATATTTTTAGTTGAGGAGGGCTCAAGAACAGGATAAAACCAATTATTAAAATGATTTTATTTTCAGCCTTAAAGGACAATTCCAATGCAAAATGAACCTAGGGGTAAATCACACATGAGTACTGAATCAACCATTCTCTGGAATAGGTTTTCATTCTAATCGAATGTGCCCAGTTTTAGTGCAAACTGATAATTACCTTATAACGCTAGTTGTGAGGGCATGAATGAAGAAAAAATAGATCATTATTTTATAGCACTAATAAGGCTTAAAATAGCACCACACTTCCACGGTAGCATAGTGAGCGTCCCTAAATGCAAACCGGAGCATTGGGAACTTTGTAAGTGTAGAGACAGTATATTAAAAAGATAGTACCGTTTGCGTGTACAGGCAGGCCACATCTTGGGAAAACAGACTCGACTAGTCCAACCACGAACGCCGCGCTACGTGAGCTGAACTGTGACTTGGAATCTCCCATGGCAAGAGGTTTTGCGGTCATTCATGCAGATCAATGAGCAAGACTTACAGCTGGTGATGCAAACTAAAATCAAACACAATTTGCTCACAGTTCAGCTCACGTAGCACAGCGTTCTCAGTTTTTTTTTTCTATCCATGTAAGTACACAAACTAGGTCATGCTCACCAGCTTCTTACCTCTGCTAGTTCTAGACTCTGGACCCGGCTGGTGTATCCAGTTTGTTATTCGGCATACTGAAGGTTTCCATACACAACGTTTGAGAAGAGTATAGATAGATAGCAGGCCTACTGTACATTAATTCTATGTTTTGTGCAAACATAACACATTGGGAGCAGCAATCTTTCTTCTGGAATTTTCATATGACATATATACATAATAATAATTACAAACATGCATTACGGTATAATGCAAATCTAAGATGTGCTGTGCATGAATAATAACTGCACAGCACAGTTGGCACTGTCTGAACCCTGTTTGATCTCAACAATAAGTAGAATCATCTGCTAAAATGAAGTTGTAATAACCTATTATTTTCCTTGAAACGTTTTAGAATATTGTAGTTGTGATATAAGAAATTGTTTGTTTACTTGTCACAACATGTAGATTTAACTCCATATTTTTCAGACTCAAGTCAACCATATGAAAATTTTGTAAGAGAATTCAAGCAGAAAATGTAACTGATTTGGTTCATATTACTGTAATACTCTCACACCGGACTTCGGACTTTTGCTCGCAATAGCCAGTGTTAACCTTGAAACTAGCTACAGTAGTTAAAGTGTTGAAGAATGTTGTGTTTATTATGATGAGCAGTAGGACTGTACCTGGCTAACAATTTCTTTGGTTGACCAATATTTGAGTGGTCAAATATTTTTGAGCTACTTTTGAAAGCAGAGGGAATCTGGCATGATAAGTCACACCTGTCGTTTCGTTTGCCTGTTGCGCTCTGCTCTTCTATTTCCATCATATTACTTAGGATCATATTACGCTGGAGTCTTCGTCTTCTGTGTTTCACTGTTAAGTACTCCAGCTTAGTCTTTAAACGCCGCCATTCAAACTCCTTTATGAGGACATATCAACACAACACTCTTTTTTTATTGTATTGTATGTCATTTTCAGCCCTGTAATCTTAACAAACAGTAAGCAGCTGTTGGAACCCAGCACTACTTGGGCTGAAAACCCGATCATCCGCATACATAAGATGATTTACACACTTATCTCCAATCATACACCCAGTTTTACCCATACTCATTCAACTGTGAAATATCATGGTTTGTGTCGCTAGGTTACAGTCTAGTTAATCTACAACGCTATAAAGACCCTTGCCGTGCTTGTGTCACTCCCTGACCACTTCTACCAGTTTCTATGGCCACTTGGCCAGTGCGAATGCAAATAGCAAAACCGGTTTTGGGGGAGAGTAGTCAGTAGAACTGTTTAGAAGTGGACTGTTTCTATAACTACATTGCTGTAACTACTTGGTCGGAAAGCGGCTTATTATACCGGCAACACGAACTTGGATTTTCCTTTACAAAATAATAGAGCTCGTAATTCATTACAATAATCATTGTTAATTCATTGCATAGATCGGTAGTGGGTCCATGTTCATGTGTTGCTAAAATGTGTCTATTGTTGGATAAAACAGACTCTAGTGAATGTAATCATGTAATCACATGAGCCACTGACAATATATTCAATCAAATTGTGTGTACAACATATTACTGTTTTTTAATGAAAAGTTATTAAAAACATGTTAAATTATTTTTTGCTATCACACACCTATTGTTTCTTTACACACAATACAATTGCAATTGGTTACAATTCACTAGCTTTATAATGAATGAACAATGATTATTGTAATGCATTAAAACTGCTATTATTTTGAAAAACAAAAATCAGAGTTTGCGTTGCTGGCATAGTAGTGTTGCCAGGTGAACGGTACTTGCGTAGTTTTTTGTGGTGATGATGACGGCGAGCTCAGACCAGTGGTAGGCGTCACGTGACTGCGGTAATGCAGTAACCTACCCCGCCTCTGCCTGCTCCACGCCGGACCCCGCCTCTGCCTGCTCCACGCCGGGTCCAGCCTCTGCCTGCTCCACGCCGGGCCCCGCCTCTGCCTGCTCCTGTGCTCCCTTCTCTACTGCCGGCAGGGCTCCCAAAACCCCTGCCGACAGGGCTCCCAGAACCCCTGCCGACAGGGCTCCCAGAACCCCTGCCGACAGGGCTCCAAGAATCCCTGCCTACAGGGCTCCCAGAACCCCTGCCTACAGGGCTCCCAGAACCCTTGCTGCCAGGGCTCCCAGAACCCCTGCTGACAGGGCTCCCAGAACCCCTGCTGACAGGGTTCCCAGAACCCCTGCTGCCAGGGCTCCCCGAACCCCTGCTGCCAGGGCTCCACGACACCCTGCCTACAGAACTCCACGACACCCGGCCTACAGGGCTCCCAGAAC
>JACXGM010002376.1:22815-47437 GCA_016801145.1 Umbra pygmaea
TGCTGCCAGGGCTCCCAGAACCCCTGCTGACAGGGCTCCCAGAACCCCTGCTGACAGGGTTCCCAGAACCCCTGCTGCCAGGGCTCCCCGAACCCTGCTGCCAGGGCTCCACGACACCCTGCCTACAGAACTCCACGACACCCTGCCTACAGAACTCCACGACACCCGGCCTACAGGGCTCCCAGAACCCTTGCTGCCAGGGCTCCCAGAAACCCTGCTACAAGGGCTCCCAGACTCCCTGCCTCCAGGGCTCTTTGACTCCCTGCCTCCAGGGCTCCCTGAACTGCCTGTCCCCGGGCTCCCAGACACACTGCCTGTCCCCGGGCTCCCAGACACACTGCCTGTCCCCGGGCTCCCAGACACACTGCCTGTCCCCGGGCTCCCAGTCACACTGCCTGTCCCCGGGCTCCCAGACACACTGCCTTTCCCCGGGCTCCCAGACACACTGCCTGTCCCATGGTTTCTTGACCTGCCTGTCCTGAGCCCCCTTGACCTGCCTGTCCCATGGTGTCCTGACCTGCCCGTCCTGAGCCCCTTTGAACTCCCTGTCCCCGGGCCCATGTTTTCCTTTGTCCCCTGGTCTTCTGCCTTGCATGCCCCATGTTCTCCTGAACTGTTTGTCCCCGGGCTCCCAGACCCCCTGCCTGTTCCATGGTCTCCTGACCTGCCTGTCCTGAGCCTCCATGAACTGCGTGCTCCCAGGCCCATTGAAATGCCTGGCCTCGTGAGACCGCCTGCCGACACGTCACCTGGTTGAGAGGTTGGGAGGGGGGTTGTTGGGCTAAATGCTGTCTATTTTGTTGACCGCCTAATGGTTGCGGTCTTAGGAGGAGGGTTATGTCACGTCCTGCCCTTGTGGGGTAGGATGTGTCTGTTATTTCTGTTCTTTGTGTGACTTTTTGCCCCTTCCTAGTGTTGTATATTCTTGTTTATATGGGTTCCTAGCTCCCTCCTGTGATTTATTCTCTGTATTGCATTCCCTGTGTTTATTGCAGCCACGCCTCTCTTCTTGGTCTGGGCGATCTACTCCTGGGTCTTGCTTGTTAGTGTACTCCTGTATCTGCTTGATTAGTCAATGTGCTACAGCCTTGTGTCATTAGTTGTTTCACCTCTCTATATATTGTGCCAAGACCAAGAGGAGAGTTGTTGGAGCATTGTGGGTTTCTACCCCGTCACTGTGTGTTTCCGAGTTCTCCGTGAGTCTATCTTTCTAGTATTCCATGTATTGTCATTTAGCAAGTAAGTCTTTTGTTTTATGCATTCCCGAGTTACCTTTGGTCTTAGTTTCTTTTGTTAGAAGTGTCCGTGCCGCTTCAAGAGCACAAGGTTCTTTTGTTTGTACCGTTTGTATTTTCTGCCGGTGACTAGTTTATGTTGCCTTTTAGGGATTCATGAATAAAGATCCCATGTCTCGCTCACGTTATGCCGCCTCCGGTCTCTCTCCCTCAATCTACACCGCACATCGTGACAAAATTAAATTCTGCAGACATGATTTCTTCTCAATAGTATATAGGTTGAATAATCTTAAAACATTTTAGGAATCATACAATAAGTCCTCTGGCTCAAACATGTACTGTCGGACATCAGAATTTAAAAGCAAGACGAACAATTAGCAGCCATTGCGTTTGGCAGCAACGTTAACAGAATCTATATGGACAGTCCTTCCGATCCACCCGATTACATAGTACACAGAACTTTGCCTGCCAAATTTGAAATCTGGTGTTTTCTCTAGCCAAGTATTCGACAGTTGTTCCCACTGACTCTGCCATGTTGGCAGCTCTGCAACTCCTTGAACAGATATGGTATGGTGAGGGGCGCTCGTATGGTTCATCCAACCACATGTCGCAGAGCTGGCTAATTCTTTTCACAGTGCTCTTCCAACATGGACCTTTAGTCCGCTCATGCATGGGATGATAACGCTCACCAACTATACTTCTGCGATTTAACTGACAGGAGAAGCTATAGTAATGCTCAAACCATTGACTAACATGTAGACTGTCCTTCAATGCAGCGATTTAGCCCGTTATGCCATATGGACCCCCTCTGCTGCCATGTATTACGACTGTTTTCGCATGCTTGGCTAGAGAGTGCCAGACCATAGTTATGTCATCTCATTAATTAGGACTAGCGAGAAATAACATATATCACAGTTATCCTTAATTTTTCTAGCAATATTGTCTTTCAGCAATGTTTAGATCAGGCTTTTTATTGATATATATGCCGATCAGCCATACCAATGAGATGACCTGCCTTTTATTGTGTAGGTTCCCCTTTTGCCGCCAAAACAGCCCTGATCGTCGAGACCTTGACTCCACTAGACCTCTGAATGGGTATCTGTGGTATCTGGTACCAAGACATTAGCAGCAGTTCCTTTAAGTCCTATAATTTGCGAGGTGGGGCCTCTATGTATCAGACTTGTTGGTCCACACTCCACAGCTGCTTGATTGGATTGAGATCTGGAGAATTTGGAGGCCAAGTCAACACCTTGAACTCGTTGTTGTGTTCCTCATTCCATTCCTGAACCATTTGTGGCAGGTGCGTTATCCTGCTGAAAAAGGCTAATGCCATCATGGAATACTGTGTCCAATAAAGGGTGTACATGTTCTGCAACAATGCTTAGGTAGGTGGTACGTATCAAAGTAACAAATACATGAATGGCAGGACCCAAGTTTTATAGAAAATAACAAAATCACACACCTAGCAAAAGACTTAGGACAGGTGCGTAAAAGACAAGAATGGAACTTGAAAATGTGAAAGACTCTCGCACACCGTCTATGCTAGTAACAATATTTTTTAATAATATGGCAAAGTTTCTGTCAAATGACCTTTAGCAGGCATAACATACATATGAAAAGGGGGAATATATACACACACACAATAAACCCTATCATGAACTAACAGCACCTGCACATATTTATAATCAATTACACATAATAATGACATCATCAACAAGCAATCACAATAATCATAATGATACAAATACAAATCCCATCTCACTTACTTATGTGTAATTGATTATAATTATGTGCAGGTGCTGTTAGTTCATGATAGGGTTAATTGTGTGTGTGTATATATATTACCCCTTATACTACTACATTATAAATAAAGCCTTATTCATCATGTTTTACATGCTTTTACACATACAAAATAACAAAATATACATACATTCTTTAATTTTTTGGGATAAATATTGAAAAAAACATAAAATCCAATGACCCAGGATGTTTGATTTCATTCATACATGTTGTAGCCATGGGTCATCTGAATCCAAAACCATTACGCACTTCACTGTAGGTCAAAGTATGACCTTTCCAGAGGCTAAAAAGTCAACATTGTGCCTGGTGGACTTAAGCCCCCTCAAGACCCTGGAGGGCTAAGCCTCCGTTAGCAGAAATAACAACCTCTAGATGCATCCTATAGCCTGTAATGTGTGTCTGGATTCTGGATGAAAATATTTTGGACCATTCATCCATGCATAACATCTTCAGTTCGGTTAGGTTTGATGGTTGCCGAGCATCGCCAGCCACTTCAAATCACCCCACAGATTTTCAATGATATTCAAGTCTGAGGACTGGGATGGCCATTCCAGAACATTGTATTTGTTCCTCTGCATAAATGATAGAGTAGATTTTGAGCAGTGTTTGGGTTTTAGCATAACTTCAACTTTGTGACTGATTCCTCTACATTATTCTCAAGTATCTACTGATATTGAGTGGAATCCATGCAACCCTCAACGTTAACAACATTCCCAGTATAGGCACTGGCTAGACACCCCCGAAGCATGATGGAACCTCCACCAAATTTTACTGTAGGTAGCAAGTGTTTGTTTTGGATCGCTGTATTCTTTTGTCAACATGCGTAAAGCCCCTTGTTATGACCAAATAACTCCATCTTTTTTTCATCAGTCCACGTCTTCCAAAATGAAGCTGGCTTGTCCAAATGTGCGTTTGTATACATCAAGCAACTCTGTTTGTGGCGTGTGTGCAGAAAATGCTCAAAGTGCGATAAATTGTTGAACGATGTACAGTCACAGCATCTGCAGCATGATTATGTTGTAGGTCTTTGGAAGTGGTCTGTGGGCTGTTTTTGACCGTACTCACCATCCTTTGCCTTTGTTTCTCCAATATTTTAGTTCTGGCCTTAACAACAACTGAGCCTGTGGTCTTCCATTTCCTCACTGTTTCTCACAGTGGACACTGACCGCTTAAAGCTCTGTGAAAGCTTTTAGTTGAACAATCTTTGTTTTCAGGTCATGTGAGAGTTGTTTTGAGGCCCCCATGTTGCCACTCTTCAGATGAGAGTCAAAAAGAACCCTATTCATCCTGGATTATCTCTATTTTTACTACATTCCCGATAGCCATCAGCTAGCCTATTAGCTGCTGCTACCACCATCATCGCAATGACACAGCATGGCCACGCCAAAAAAGCCGGCAGGCCCTTCCATTTCATAATAGTCTACATGATTACCCTTTTGCCTCATTTCACTGGATTATTACAGCCATCCAGCTGGCTAGTAATAGCCACCAACACCTAGCTCAGCTGACTAGCCACAGCCATGCATTTAAGTTTGGTATACAGCACTCCCTTGGGGCAACCGAGTTAGATAACCTCTCTACTAGCTGAGGACCTCTCGTCCAAGCGCTGACGTCTCTGCAGACCCATCACAACTGCCCCGCCAACAGGATCCTACAACAAGTCTATTCAGTGTGCCTCCCAACGAAAGGTTACCCACAAGAGTCATCTTCTAGCCTGCTGCCTGGACAAGCAGCCTGGATCAGCTGCTTGGACTAGCTACCTGGACTAGCAGGCCTGCTAGCAACATCCTGTTAGACGTGACACTCACTCAAATTACCAAACTGGAACTTCCTCTACACTCTACTAAATGGATTGTTCACCTATTTTTGCTCACCACAAACGTTTGGCTCTGATCTGTGAACTGACTTGAGCAGCTCAATCACCCATATCATCATACATTTTGCCCACTCTCACCTGCACAGCTGTATGTTTTGCACACTCACTTTCCCACAGGCTCGGTCCCACAGGCTTGGTCACCACCTACTCTATTGTTATTTCTGCACTGCCATTTTGTATTCCGATATATCTACCTCTAGCTCAGACACCCAGTTTTTCCACTGAATGTATAGCATACTGCCATGCCACTGTCTCTACCAAATATCTACCTCTGTATGGTTCAATCTGAAGATCTGCACACTGTATTTTTGTTTTTATAATCTTTACTCTGTACTTTGTCTTGTAATGTATGTCTAACTACTGTATGTATTCTGCACCTCAACACTTTTATCTTGGCCAGATCGCCATTTCAAATGAGAATCTGTTCTCAACTTGCTTACCTGGTTAAATAAAGGTTAAATAAAATTATTCCTGTAATTCATGACATAATGATGCATTTACTTTGTCTCAGAGTAAATGATGCATTTATTCTGAGACAGTTTCTGACCCACCGTTAAAACCTACACTTCAATGAAAGCTGAACTAGAAGAACATTTAGTTATATAAGCGTTTTATTATAACTTCGTTTATTCCAGATAAATCTCAGGATGGAGAAGGGACACCAGCACTTCAAGATCCAGCTGATAAAGACACAATATCTCCAGTGGAGGCCCTAGCAGGGACCCCTGCAACCATGGAACCTAATGCTGCAGGAGATATTAGATCAACAGCACCTCAGCCAGGTGCCAATACCCTCCATGTCACTGAAATTTTAAAAGAAAATGAAAACATTACAATTCCATTTGTCACTATCAACTTAAGCATTAGACATTGGCATCAGCATCAGTTTTCCATCAAGATCATATAATAGAACTGAGGATATAAAATGCTATTTAATATAATCCTACATTCTCCTTTGCTTTGTCTCTTCTCAGAGAGTCAAGCCCCTGACACAAAAACTGACCTCACAGGCCTGTTCACAGAGAAACCTCAGAGTGGGGAGGTTGCTATGGGTGAGTAACAACAGACATCGCTATATTATAGCTGAATCACAACTTTCAAGATCCAGAAATACTTCCACTTCACTTTCACAAAAAACTTGATGTTTGTGTGAGGTCAGTTTACTGTAAATGCCCCACACTGCCAAGTTAAAATGATAGTTTGGAGTAATAAAACCCTAGGGTCCTTTGCACCATGACTTTGAGCCAAACAACCCACCCTAAGTTTTTTTCTGTTGTTATAACATTGGTCGAGTTAGAGCTATCAGCCGAATGTCTTAGTGCAGGCGCTAATGGAACCAAGGGTGTATCTCCTAAATGTAACATTTCCTGGTTCCTCATCCCTGTGAACTACGTCTTCCCCTTCCTGGCCTGCTCAGAAATACAATTCCCATAACCCGGACTCAATCAACCTTATTCCGTACACCTGCACTCACCCAGACCATATATAAAGCACACACACACCATTGCCTCTTTGCGAGGTATTGTGAGTATTAATTTCTTCTACTGAGCATTCATTCTTGTATTTGTTATTCTGGTTTGAACCATGCTTGGCTGTTTAAGGATTTTCCCCTGTGCCTTTGCTTGTGTCATTCTGCCCTGCATCCAATAGTCTGCCGGTCTGAGTATGTTTTTTACAGTGTTTAACTCTGCCTTGTATCGTATATCTGCCTGCCTAAGAACCAGTGTAGTTAAATTAACTCTGCTTTTCTGACTGCCTGAACTTAAGTACAGAATAAACATTATTATACTTCTTATCATCGTCGTCGTGGAGGAATCATTACAGTAAATTACACCACTAATAATGCCCGGAATGTTACCAAACTTCTACAGTAGTACAAATAGGTTCTGTACTTATAGAATGAGGCACTACAAAGTTTGTAAGTAAACCAGAATTATATTTACACTTGCCTGATGGCTGCTACTCTCGGCTGCTAGGCAATACATGTTGTGCCCTGTACGTGATCTCGCGGGATCGCGGTAGCAGCCAAGAGTACATCCATCAGGCAAGTGTTACATAAAATTTACTTCTGGTATACTTACGAACTTTTCAATGCCTCGTTTTATAAAATACAGCACCTATTTGTACTACTGTAGAAGTTTGGTAACGTTCCGGACTTGCATAACATCCTTCATCATGCTTTTCCTAGTTTCTTTCAGCCTGTTCTAGGTTTCGTTTCACTTCCTGTGCGAAATGAGCTTTTTCCCACCAACATGTGTCCCAACCAATGATTTGTATAGAACCAGGGTAAGGCAGAAAGAGCATCTTCATCTGAATGAATGGACCCATCTTCTTTTGTAATTACTTATTTTACAATCCAGGCTAATAGAATAACCATGTATTAATATAAAAATCTTATATAGTTCAGCTTTATAGAATCCCAATGATTGTAGCCATTCACACAAAGCCTTCTGAAACATTGTATGGGCATTTACAGTGCCTTGCAAAAGTATTTAATACCCTGACCAGTGTTTGCCAGTTCAAACAGAAAGTTCTAGCCCAATGACTGCTCAAAAACAGCCCAAAATGCCTTAAAACTAGCCCAATTTGTTTAAGTCGCCACTGAGTTATTAATTCCAATACTTTTTTCCACAATGTACATTTACAGTGCCTTGCGAAAGTATTCGTCCCCCTTGAACATTTAAAACTTTTGCCACATTTCAGGCTTCAAACATAAAGATATGAAACTGGAATTTTTTGTGAAGAAGCAACAACAAGTGGGACACAATCATGAAGTGGAATGAAATTTATTGGATATTTCAAATGTTTTTAACAAATAAAAAACTGACAAATTGGGCGAGCAAAATTATTCAGCCCCTTTACTTTCAGTGGAGCAAACTCTCTCCAGAATTTTAGTGAGGATCTCTGAATGATCCAATGTTGACCTAAATGAATAATGATGATAAATAGAATCCACCGGTGTGTAATCAAGTCTCCGTATAAATGCACCTGCTCTGTGATCGTCTCGGAGGTCCGTTGAAAGCACAGAGACCATCATGAAGAACAAGGAACACACCAGGCAGGTCCGAGATACTGTTGTGGAGAGGTTTAAAGCTGGATTTAGATACAGAAAGATTTCCCAAGCTTTAAACATCCCAAGGAGCACTGTGCAAGCGATAATATTGAAATGGAAGGAGTATCAGACCACTGCAAATCTACCAAGACCCGGCTGTCCCTCTAAAATTTCAGCTCATACAAGGAGAAGACTGATCAGAGATGCAACCAAGAGGCCCATGATCACTCTGGATGAACTGCAAAGATCTACAGCTGAGGTGGGTGAGTCTGTCCATAGAACAACAATCAGTCGTATACTGCACAAATTTGGCCTTTATGGAAGAGTGGCAAGAAAGCCATTTCTGAAAGATATCCATAATCGAGTGTTGTTTAAAGTTTGCCACAAGCCACCTGGGAGACACACCAAACATGTGGAAGAAGGTGCTCTGGTCAGATGAAACCAAAATCAAACTTTTTGGCAATAATGCAAAATGTTATGTTTGGCGTAAAAGCAACACAGCTCATCACCCTGAACACACCATCCCCACTGTCAAACATGGTGGTGTCAGCATCATGGTTTGGGCCAGCTTTTCCTAAGCAGGGATAGGGAAGATGGCTAAAATTGATGGGAAGATGGATGGAGCCAAATACAGGAACATTCTGGAAGAAAACCTGATGGAGTCTGCAAAAGACCTGAGACTATGACGGAGATTTGTCTTCCAACAAGACAATGATCCAAAACATAAAGCAAAATCTACAATGGAATGGTTCACAAATAAACATATCCAGGTGTTAGAATGGCCAAGTCAAAGTCCAGACCTGAATCCAATCGAGAATCTGTGGAAAGAACTGAAAACTGCTGTTCACAAACGCTGTCCATCCAACCTCACTGAGCTCGAGCTGTTTTGCAAGGAGGAATGGGCAACAATTTCAGTCTCTCGATGTGCAAAACTGATAGAGACATACCCCAAGCGACTTAGAGCTGTAATCGCAGCAAAAGGTGTCGCTACAAAGTATTAAGGGGGCTGAATGATTTTGCTTGCCCAATATTTCAGTTTTTTATTTGTTAAAAAAGTTTGAAATATCCAATAAATTTCATTCCACTTCATGATTGTGTCCCACTTGTGGTTGATTCTTCACAAAAAATTAGTTTCATATCTTTATGTTTGAAGCCTGAAATGTGGCAAAAGGTAAAAGTTCAAGGGGGCCGAATACTTTCGCAAGGCACTGTAAATGTGAATTTTTCTACCCTATTGTCTTAAATTTAAAATGTTTATTTGTTCATTCCACAACATGGTTATTTCTTGCCTTAATTATCTCCACGTACAGTGACAGAGACAAATGGAAATACAAAGATGATCATGGGATGAGTTTGAGGATCAGCAAAAAGTTGTATCGCAACTTGACAATAACTGAACTTGCTGTTTATCTATATCCACAGCACTTTTCTCCTGGTGTTTACTGCAACACTTTACTTTTTTATTCTATACAAATTATTTAATTATTATTATTATTATTATTTGGTAGTGTTTTAAAAAAAAAACCTTTTTGCTATCACATACTGTAATGAATACTCCAATGTATGAAGAAGAAACACTGTTTATTAACAACAGGATGTATAGGTCCAAAACAGAGGCACAGAGGATACTCCAAGACAGAAAAAACTATAAAACAAAGCAGGGGTCAGGCCAGCATATCAATACCAGTATTAAGCTAAGGTACAAGGATAATCCATGGCAGAATCATAAACAAAACAAAGCATGGGTCAAACCAGTATAACAATATATAAATGTAATGCTCAGAAAGGAGAAGTCAATACCCACAATACCTCGCAAAGAGGCAAAGGTGAGTGTGTGGCTTAAATAGGACTGGGTGAGAGCAGGTGAATGGAATTTGGGTGATTGAGACCCAGTTATGGGAAACGTAGTTCTGAGGAAGCAAGACCAGGGAAGCTGTAGTCCACAGGGAAGAAGAACTGGGGAATGGAATTGTAGTTCTGAGCAATGTAGAATAGGGAAGTGGCAGTTTTCAGGGAAGGGGAACTGGGGAACGTTACAGAACCCCCCCCCCCCCAAGGTGCAGCTCCCGAGGCGCCAAACGGTGGACATGCCATAGGACACCATGTGGCAGAAGACCCAGCCAGGAGACTGCAGCAGCAGAACCCAGGCCGGCGGAGGCACACCAGGGTGAAGCAGACGAGCAGACCAGGCAGACGGAGGGAACTCCGGCGGACCGGAAGGCGGAGGCAACAGCCGAGGACCAGAAGACGGAGGGCCGGCAGGGCAAAGCAGACAAGTAGACCAGGGCGGTGGATGGAGCCATGGCGGGCCGGAGGGCGGAGGCAGCAGCAGCGGACCGGAGAGACGAAGCAGCAACGGCAGGCCGGAGGGCGGAGGCAGCAGCAACGGACTGGAGAGTCGAAGCAGCAACGGCGGTCCGGAGGATGGAGGCAGCACGGGCCGGACGGCTGAGTCCAGGCAGGCGGAGGTCCGGCCGAGCAAGGTAGAAGCGAAGGCCAAGGCGGAAGCCAGGCAGGCGGCCCCAGAGGCAGAGTCCGGGCCGACAAAGGCAGAGTCAAAGGCCCCGCGGAGGCGGCCAGGCCGGAAACAGCGGCCTCTGGGTGCAGGGAACTACTGTCTTGGAACCGGGACTGGGTGCCCTCTTAGAAGCTTCAAAAGGGGCAGGTGTCTCAAAGACACGACGGGGAAGTATGTAGTCCCCATCTGTAGCCTCCCTGACTACAAACTCGTCATAGGAGGCTTCATAGAGGTCCCATAGAGGATCCTCCTGGACCCAGCCACCGTAACACAGCTCACTCCCAGCCATGTTAAGTTTTAGGCGAGGTATTCTGTAATGAATACTCCAATGTATGAAGAAGAAACACTGTTTATTAACAACAGGATGTATAGGTCCAAAACAGAGGCACAGAGGATACTCCAAGACAGAAAAAACTATAAAACAAAGCAGGGGTCAGGCCAGCATATCAATACCAGTATTAAGCTAAGGTACAAGGATAATCCAAGGCAGAATCATAAACAAAACAAAGCATGGGTCAAACCAGAATAACAATATATAAATGGAATGCTCAGAAAGGAGAAGTCAATACTTACAATACCTCGCAAAGAGGCAAAGGTGAGTGTGTGGCTTAAATAGGACTGGGTGAGAGCAGGTGAATGGAATTTGGGTGATTGAGACCGGGTTATGGGTAACGTAGTTCTGAGGAAGCAAGACCAGGGAAGCTGTAGTCCACAGGGAAGAAGAACTGGGGAATGGGAATTGTAGTTCTGAGCAACGTAGAATAGGGAAGTGGCAGTTTTCAGGGAAGGGGAACTGGGGAACGTTACACATACCCTTATTGTGCTTTACTGTCATCTGCTGTGAGGCTCCTAATCCATTCCATTAAACCCTTTTCTTTTTCCCAGTCTTTGCAATATTTTCTTCCATATTTTGTCCATTTCCCTGACATTCAGAAAATTAAACGGTGTTTAGGTGTCTAGTATGCTAGTAAACACCATTTGTCTTCATAAACATGTTTTTTTCTTCCTCACGTTTCTGTGATGCACTCTGATTTCTACTTTCTGGTGAATGTTCTGCCAACAAAATTAACAAATGGTGCAAAATAAAGCTTTTGACTTGGTTTGTTTTGTAGGCAATAAACCGATCACATCAATTATCATGACGTTTGTGCCATGCGTGCGCATGTTGCATTTTCTGTTCCGTTCGCCCTGAATATGCACATAGCAGTCTCTCTCTCTCAAAACGATCTACTCTCTCCCTCTACTTAATACACACCACACGCAGTAGCTCCTCCCATATCTGGCACAGGCTGCTCCATACAGACCAATATATTTTCTACCGCCAAATTGATTTAAAAATAGCACAATTTTGCTAGAAAACCGCAGACATGGCACACTGACCCTGATTGATGAATAAATATTACAAATGAATGCACAACAAATGAAACTGGATCCCAATCAGTTTGCTTACTGTCAGAACAGGACGACAGTAGATGCCATCTACACAGGATTACACTCTGCCCTGACCTGCCTGGAAAACAATAACACCTACAGCAGGGTTTCCCCCAGAAAATGCCTTAGTTCAGGCGATCGTCATCCCGGGACTCCTTAGATACGGTTGCTATGCCCGAGAACTTAATCTGGGCTCTGGTTGGGTATCAACATCGCTTATGCTTTGACAGCTCTTCCTGCTGACATTTTATCAAACGTTTATAAAGCAGCAAATAAAGTGTTAACGTCAATAGGGCTTGGGCACCGCGTTACATTCTGGGTCATGGCGGCCATGTTGATGGCCTTGCGAATGTAAACATACAGCAATTTGAATGAGAAGAAGAAGCAGAGTTGGGAGAAAGAAAAGCAAAAAATATGTTAAAATCCAGAAAAAGCACTATTAAAGGTTTGGATCCCTATGAACTACCCAACAAAGATTGGGGCACCAACAAAGACTTGCTGCTGCAGTTTTGCATAAACGACATCCTCGCCTACTTTGTTTGTGGTGTGAGCACCTACACTTCGGAACAATTCTGAAGCTACAAATCATTGTGAGTTTCATGTGCAGTTCACAAATGGATGGGTTCAGGAGCTGTGGCTTTACGAGGATGTCGTAAAGCCAGCAAACAGTGGGAACACAGTAATCTGGACAAAGGTAAGCTGCGCTCCACCTAGATGCTACTTTAGTAACCATTAGTGCTATTAAAAACCATTCACACATGTAAAACTTTTAACTATGTGTTTCAAAAGTGTAGTTAGTAGCTATCAACCCTCCCGTTTTTTCCGGGTTTCTCACGTATTTGAGCTCTTTTCCCGCTGTCTTCCCGTTTTAGTATTTTCCTGTAAAATATCCCGTTTTTGAAAACTCTCAACATTAATGGTAGCCCTTCCATCGGACCTGCCAGTTTCTGTACGTTGTCCTGTTGATATTCCTTGCCCTTCCAGGGAAAACATATGTTTTCAAAGCATCGTTTTGCTTACTTGAAAGAAACAATGTATAAAAAGAAAATCGTACAACATCTTTAACTTACCAGAATGAAAATGTAGGGAACACACTCATCAACATCGAGATACTATGGAAGGTTATGTTTGGTCGTCTTACAGCTGCGCAAGCCTACGACTCATTATCTCAGCTACTTTGTCTCCGTGGTTGTGCCTCCAAGCAGGAAAACGGTGGAAAGTTAATCTATTTTCGACCTTTTTCCTATCTATAGTCCAAGTAGCGGTGAAGGAGGCAATCAACATGGCGGCCATGCCAAGTAATGACGTCACGACCCCCAAGCCCTATGGAGCGCTGTGAAAAAGTGTCGGACCTCTGTGGGAGCTCGTTCTTGGCTGCGCTGTGATTGGTCAATCTACATTCTAGGGTGTGGCTTAGCCAAAGGCGAAATTCTGCCAACGTTCACAGTTTATTTCCAATGCTGTGTCTCCCAGTACAGTCTCAATAGCATGGAGTAAATACCAGGACATGGGCAGTTACACGATTTGCCTTGCCCAGTGCAGTAGAAGGGGATCAACCCAGCAGCAGGACCGGCATCTGCTCCTTTGTGAAAGTAGGAACAAGAGGACTGCCGGAGCCCTACAAAGTGACATCCAGTGGGCTACTGGTTTGCATGTTTCTGATTAAACTGTCAGAAATAGACTCCATGAGGGTGGCATTAGGGCCTGACGTCCTCTAGTGGCACCTGTACTCATAGCCTAGCACTGTGCAGCTTGATTGGCATTCGCTAGATAACACCACAATTGGCAGGTCCGCCATTGGCACCCTGTTCTCTTCACAGATGAGAGTGGGTTCAGACTGAGCAAATGTGAATGAGTCTAGAAATGCCATGGTAAACACTATGCTGCATGCAACTTCATCCAGTGTGACCGATTAGGCGGTGGGTCAGTGATGGTCTGGGGAAGCATATCCTTGGAAGGTTACAGAGACGTTCAACGTTGCCCTGACTGCTGTTAGGTACTAGGATGAAATCCTCAGAGCAATCATCAGAACTAACACTGGGTCAGTGGGCCCTGGGCTCCTCCTGGTGCAGGACAATGCCCGGCCTCGTGGCCCTCATGTTCCGCAGACCTGAATCCGATTGAGAACCTCTGGGATATTACGTATCGGCGCATCCGACAATGCTAAGTAGCGCCACACACTGTCCAAAACATCACAAAATGCCCTGATCCAGGCCTGGGAGGAGATCCCCCAGGACACCATCTTCCATCTCATCAGGAGCATGTTCAGACATTGTCGGGAGTGCATACAGGCACACTACTGAGTCACATTATAAGTTGCTGTGATGAAATTCACACAAGTTGGAACAGCCTATGATTTAAATTGTTAAATTTGATTTTTGGTGTGAGTTTGAATCCAGCCCTCAATCAGTTGGTGATTTTGTTTTCTTACACTATGTGCAGTCAAGATTTTGATCTTTAATATGATTTGTTTATTGATTCCCGATGTTTGATTTAATTGTTCCCCTCATTTTTTGAGCAGTCTACTTACAGATTTTAGCTGTCCACAGCAGTGTTATTTTTTATTTTTTTTCCCACTTCCAACTTGAGACGTCCCACAATGCACTATTCCCAGTAAAGTGGCAGGCAACATTAACCTACACTTCACCTGGCTTAACGATTAATAGGTAAAAAATAACTAAAAAATAGGTAAGCTAATGACAGTATGTTTTTCAAAAGCACAGAGTTCACTTTATGTCCGCACTTCCTTGGTGAATGCAAGTTCTTGTTTATTTCGTTTTATCCTGACTGGAAAATTATATTCATTGACGTGGCGAATTGAGTTATTGATGCAATCTCTCGCAGCCAAATTCTCTTTTAACATTTATGCCAAGCAGTCTCCTTCTCCTGGGGTCTGTCATAGCAACAGTAAATATGAAGCGGAATGTGGATTGAATCACTGCCTAGAGTGTGTTTCTGTAATGCAGTTTGTGGGTACGGAAATCCGTTGGTCAGTCAGATGGATTGAAGGGGGTTGTATTTAGGGAGGTCAAACAATGAGATAGGTGATGAGACATTTGGTGGGGGAGGTGGGATGCATTATAATGTGAATGTACCATTCACTGACAAACACTGACTCACCAACATCTTTAGATGTAACTTAGAGAACAGAGTAAGTGAAATAAAGATTTTGGTTGATAATATACTTGGGTCAATATGCCTTTTTCACTGCTATTGTTCTATTGTTGAAAACTGGGTAAACTGATTTCCGGTCTGTAGTAATAGCATCGGCAGTTGACGTTGAACAAGTTAATTTCCAACTTTAACATTGCCAAACATTTATTTGGGCTATATGGTGAAATTATAGATGTTGAGTCCATAACAAAAATATATAGAAACGGAGAAGGGCTAAGTTATTAGGTTTAAGATTAGTCTTAGTTCATTTACATGTTATTGGTAGTCAATCTGTAGATGCATTACAGATAATTGAAATAAGGTGTTACAACATTTTCTACCATAATAACAAATTGTTTCACAATCATTATCAGCTGAATGAAATAATAGCATTTACCAGGAGGAGGAGTTGGGTAGCCATTTTCAGCAGCTGCTTAATATACAGGTCCTTCTCAAGAAATTAGCATATTGTGATAATGTTCATTATTTTCCATAATGTAATGATAAAAATTAAACTTTCATATATTTTAGATTCATTGCACACCAACTGAAATATTTCAGGTCATTTATTGTTTTAATACTGATGATTTTGGCATACAGCTCGTGAAAACCCCAAATTCCTATCTCAAAGAATTAGCATATTTCATCTGACCAATAAAAGAAGTGTTTGTAATACAAAAAAAAGAAAAAGTCAACCTTCAAATAATTATGTTCAGTTATGCACTCAATACTTGGTCGGGAATCCTTTTGCAGAAATGACTGCTTCAATGTGGCGTGGCATGGAGACAATCTGCCTGTGGCACTGCTGAGGTGTGATGGAGGCCCAGGATGCTTCGATAGCGGCCTTAAGCTCATCCAGAGTGTTGGGTCTTGCGTCTCTCAACTTCCTCTTCACAATATCCCACAGATTCTCTATTGGGGTTCAGGTCAGGAGAGTTGGCAGGCCAATTGAGCACAGTAATACCATGGTCAGTTAACCATTTACCAGTGGTTTTGGCACTGTGAGCAGGTGCCAGGTCGTGCTGAAAAATGAACTCTTCATCTCCATGAAGCTTTTCAGCAGATGGAAACATGGAATGCTCCAAAATCTCCTGATAGCTAGCTGCATTGACCCTGCCCTTGATAAAACACAGTGGACCAACACCAGTAGCTGACATGGCACCCCAGACCATCACTGACTGTGGGAACTTGACACTGGACTTCAGACATTTTGGCATTTCCTTCTCCGCAGTCTTCCTCCAGACTCTGGCACCTTGATTTCCAAATGACATGCAAAATTTTTTGTGGTTTTGTTGTGCTACTTCTCTGTAGCCCAGGTCAGGCGCTTCTGCCGCTGTTTCTGGTTCAAAAGTGGCTTGACCTGCGGAATGCACACCTGTAGCCCATTTCCTGCACACGCCTGTGCACGGTGGCTCTGGATGTTTGTAGTCCAGACGCAGTCCACTGCTTCCACAGGTCATCCAAGGTCTGGAATCGGTCCTTCTCCACAATCTTCCTCAGGGTCCGGTCACCTCTTGTCGTTGTGCAGCGTTTTTTGCCACACTTTTTCCTTCCCACAGACTTCCCACTGAGGTGTTTTGATACAGCACTCTGGAAACAGCCTATTTGTTCAGAAATTTCTTTCTGTGTCTTACCCTCTTGCTTGAGGGTGTCAATGATAGCCTTCTGGACAGCATTCAGGTCGGCAGTCTTACCCATGATTGCGGTTTCGAGTAATGAAACAGGCTGGGAGTTTTTAAAAGCCTCAGGAATCTTTTGCAGGTGTTTAGAGTTAATTAGTTGATTCAGATGATTAGGTTAATAGCTCGTTTAGAGACCCTTTTCATGATACACTAATTCTTTGAGATAGGAATTTTGGGTTTTCATGAGCTGTATGCCAAAATCATCAGTATTAAAACAATAAATGACCTGAAATATTTCAGTTGGTGTGCAATGCATCTAAAATATATGAAAGTTTAATTTTTATCATTACATTATGGAAAATAATGAACATTATCACAATATGCTCATTTCTTGAGAAGGACCTGTATATTAGCAGAATTAGCTGTAACGTAACGCAGAAGGTAGCAGGTTGGTTATGCTCTATATCTCTGACATTGATTCCATGCCCATTGCCCAGCCATGTGCTTCAAAGTACGGAGTACCGTGTAGGTGATCGGAAATAATCCAATGACACCAGGAAGGTGAAACTATTACTCAGCTGGAAACCTGAGTTATCATGGTATAAATGTTGCCCACAGACAAATGTAGACCCGCACACTTGAATTTAAACGTGTTGCCTTCATCATTTTTTCATCTTTTACACATTATTTATTTTGTATTTCTGTCAATGGAAAGACGTGGAATGACAGCTAGGGAGGATTTTCATTTATTACAACATGGATGCACACTATGTACTGTAATTGACTATCTATTTTTAAATGCAAAGCGTACTGTACTGGACATTAATCGTTAACCTAACATAGAGGTTTTTTAAAAGGTCTGACACATTATATAGGTGAACTTTGTTTATTTGTTAATATCAAAAATATATAGGCGTTGCCATGTTTTGAAACAGAAACCTCTTGTATCAGCATTGGTCTCCCATCCACAGACTAGCCAGACCCAACCCTGCTTATAATAATAACAATGCTAATAATAATAATACATGGTATTTATATAGCACTTTTCAATGACCCAAAGACGCTTTATAAAAACAAGAAAAACAAAGAACACAAAAAGGCTGAACAACATCAAAGGGGCTATGGGAAGGCTTGTTTAAACAAAAAGGGCTTTAGGCGGTAGCGGAGGATGTCAATAGAGTCAGAGTCTCAGATGGATTGTGGCAGTGAGTTCCAGAGACGGGGAGCAACCCTGGAAAAAGCCCTGTCACCAAAACCCTGTAGCTTGGATCTGGGGATGATGAGGTGGCCTGCTGTACCAGAGCGGAGTGTGTGTAAAGGTTGATAGTGATAAAAAAAGGTCAGAAAGGTAGTTCTAAAAGCAAACCAGCAGTGGAACACAGGGTGCTATGCTACTGGCAGCTAATTAAAATTAGTTTGTGGACCACGGAGTACACACACGTTGGTTTATCTACTTAGAATGCAGGTAATATCTTTGGTGAGATTCTCTTCAGAACGTGATGTCTCTTTGAATAAAATACAATATAAAACTCTTTAATGATACAAATATACACTATGTTTAGAAAGTAAAACTCTAAATGGCTGTGAGCCAAACACAGATGCTACATGGTGGCCAAAAACTACTTTTTTATAAAACTCCCCCTGTGGTAAACAGTGGTGCATATCACTATTTACCAACAAGTTTAGACGAGAGACATTTATACGGTGTATATATAGTCATATTACTTTCTACATATTGTACACTAATTTAGTCATGCTGTATATCTTCCCAACATCATCTGTACAACTATCTGCACCTTTTCTACTTTTTGCACACTAGGCTAGATGCTAAAACTAGTTTCATGGCCATGGTTCTGTAGTGTTTGCAACAACAAAGTTTAATCTAATCTAATCAATATATTATTTTGTCGTATTTTTTTTAAAGAACATTTAAGTTAAAATATTTTAAGGGGACATACATTTTATTAAACACACACACGGACTGACAATAACTTATATTCAACAATACCTGACAGCTGTGGGGGTCCGTGTGGTTTAGTGGGCTACATTGTAGGACAGTCTACGTCAGACACAGATGCAAGAAATTGCCCTACACATTACATAATTCTCTGTTAAGAAGCATTTTTCAGGCTGTGAATCATAAGTCCAAAGAGCATTATACAGATGTTTTGAGATATAGTAATACAACTGTATAGGTTAGGGAAAGGTACAAAATGTTATAAGTGTTTGGTTCTCCCAGTGAGCACAGGTTGATCAATAATCAGTAAGTGGAGGCTACATCACACCACCCAGGCATTTCCAAGAAAATGCCATCATGCAAATGTTAGCAATAGAACAAGCAGACTATAAATAGAAGCCAAAGAAGCCAGCAGTCACTTTTGCCCATTTTCCATTGACTACTTTTAAAACACGCTGCACTCTGCCAGACTGGTTTAGGCTGGCCATGGATATGTTTCCACTAATGTGCATTTCAAGCTTTTGTGAACGACAGTTGGAGAGAGACAACAGGAGAGAGAAAATATACAGTGCATCCTGAAAGTATTCATAGCGCTTTACTTTTTCACACTTTGTTATGTTACACCTTTATTCCAAAATGGATTAAATTAATTATTGGTAACACTTTATTTTGAGAGTCCAAAAAGTGTATCTGTAGATGCTCTACAGATTATCTGCAGACTATCAACAACATTTTAACAAACGATCTACTAACCCTAACCTTAATCCTAACCTTAACCCTTCCCCTAATGTTAAGCCTAACCTTAACCATTACCCTTAAACACATTATAAACTTACGGTTACACTTTATTTGGAGAGTCTGACATTCCATCTGTATGTGCTCTACAGATAGTTTGTTGATGATATGACTATCAACAAACTATCAACAAACCATCTGTTGATAAGCAACTAATTGTGTATATTAAGGGTAGGGGTAAGTTTAGAATATGTTTTAGGGTTATGGTTAAGGTTAGGTTTAACATAAGGGGAATGGTTAAGGTTAGGGTTAGGGTTAGTAGATAGTTTGTTAAAATGTTGTTGACAGTATGCAGATAATATGTAGAGCATCTAGAGATGGACTCTCAAAATAAAGTGTTACCAAACCAATTTTTTGGCAGTTTCTTCCATTCTTCTTTATAGAACCTCTCAAGCTCCATCTGGTTGGATTGGGAGTATCGCTGCACAGCAGTTTCCAGATCTCTCCAGAAATGTTCAATCGGGTTCAAGTTCTGGCCCACTCAAGGACATTCAGCCAAAAGGACATTTTGGCTGTGAGCTAAGGGTTGTTGTCCTGTTGGAAGATCAACCTTCGCACCAGTCTGAGGTCCAGAGCGCAAGGATGTCTCTGTACATTGCTACATTCCTCTTTCCCTTGATCCTGACTAGTCTCCCAGTACTTCCACTTGAAAACATACCCGCAACATGTGGCTGCTACCACCATGCTTCACTGTAGGGATGGTATTGGCCAGGTGATGAGCGGTGCCTGGTTTCCTCCAGACATGGCGCTTGCAATTCAGGCCAAAGAGTTCTCATGGTCTGAGAGTCCTTCAGGGGCTTTTTGGCAAACTCCAGGCATGCTCTCATGTGCCTTTTACTTAGGAGTAGCTTCGCTCTGGCAAATATTATACAGGCCTTACAGGTGGAGTCATTATGACGTGGTCTCAATCATTATGACGTGGTCTCACCTGGTGAAATGGTTAACTTATTACCACTTTGATGTAGAATTGTTTAATGTTTTACACTGGTCATAAGTACCTAGCATTTGATGTTACGATAAGTGAGACAGTGGTGCTTTACAACGTGAATAGTGGGTTCCGGTTTTGAGGTGTATATAACATATGCCTGAACTAATAACTTCCCACAAATGAAATTAGGTGTAGTAGAGTTCATGGTCTTTGAAGCATAGTTTAGGACCGGGGTTTTGTTTAATATTTTCTTGACCTAGACAGCAGCGTTTTATGATGCAATCCTAAAACAACAAGGTCCGTTCCCATGATTGATGTTAGTGTAAAAATCCCAAACAGATGTTTGTATTATGTTTGAAGGGGTGATTTTTATTATTTTATTTCAATTATTTACTGTATTTCAAAAGCACCGACCTATGTAATCATCCTTCAGACTTGTTCGTTGAAGTTGTGTAAACGGGAGAGTCAAGGAAGTCACATTAGCAAACACTTTTGTGACCAAAACACCACTGAAATCTATCCGTATGAATCAGTGCAGAGCTTACCATGGATTCATCAGCTACACAAGGACATGTTGTGGAAAAAATGGAATATGGGGGGTAAAAGTGGATATGTTTTTGACCCTTTAAAACTAAAAGTCACATGTTATACACTAGCTAAAGGTGAAGTGTTCATCATAAATGTGGAGCATATGGAGCTCAAAACCAGGTTTGTGGTGGTTGTTTCTTATTCTGTATTGTTTTAATTCAAATATGGACATACCAAAAAGAATAGACGCACTATTCAAAGTAGTTGAAGGATTTAAATAGTCAAAGAGTACATCAAGACTTTCGTGAAAGGGCAAACAGATGGATTCAGGCTATCCAGCATCACCCATTGACCAACAGAGCAAAGAAAAGTACATTCAGTATTACTTTGAAAAAGAGGGCACACTGCTCGACCCAAATAAACAAAACTTAATAAAACCAAAAAATAACTTGCTAAGCTTTTTCTTAACTCTCTTTGGGGACAATATGCTCAAAACATTTACATGCTGACCACATCTATAGCCAAGGAATTTACAGAATTTCTTTTTTCAAATCTGTACCAAATTTCTCATTTACATTTTTTTAGTCAGAAGGTGGCTATGGTTCAGTGGAGAGAAAAATTACTTGATTTTAGCACCCAATGTGGTCATTGCAGCCTTTTACGATGGCCTGAGTATATTGAACTCTACGACCTGATGGATAAGTTACAAAGTACTTTACCATGACTCAGACTTGGCTGTTTATGTAAACAAAACAAACAATTGGAAAACCTCTCTGAGCAAGTTTATGGGTGGTTTAACAAACAAACTTAAGGAGGGTTATCACATCACAGAGGGCCTCATGTGGACCAAAAAGCTATGGTTTTAGTACTAAAAACAATTGTGTGGGGAGTTCTTGACCTCTTGTAGGACAATTACCAGAGATAAAAAGTGGTTCAATATTTACACCTTTCCACTTACCAAATGGTTCAGGGTATGATTGTATGATAAGAGAGTTCTTGTAGCAGACAGTAGCACATTACCTTTTGGATTCTGATGGAGTGTGATTTTGATCCACGTTTACAACTTCCATTTTCTGCTTAAATAGCAAGATTCCCCAGTAGCAATAAAACCTATTTTGTTAAAAATGTTTTAGAGAATTCTGACCATGTATTTCCTCAGAAAACTGACAATATTTTATGGTGCAGCTAGATTTACAGACACCATGGAATGCCATGGAAGCTTAAGCAGTATCCTTGCTGAACATGCCAGCAGTGAATTGTTTGTTCAATATATCTTCAAAGTAATCGAGCAAACATTCCACGATGGCCATGTAAGAGTGTAAGTATACTTGATAGATTCTCAATCATAATCCATTAACTTGTATACAGGAGAAATACAGGGTATACACTATGTCACTGTACATAGCTTATCACTGTAACCCTGTTCATACATTTGTCAAAGATATTACGAAGCTTTGAAATACAGACCAGGTCGACATTTTTGAATTGGAAAGAATGTATCTTTTTGCAAAGGGGAAACAAACAAGGTATTCTCAGAGTGTTTCACACAGATACTCTTGTGGTAACTGTTGCTATCCCCTTTCACTAAATCCTGAACAACATCCACATATCTATGGGTGTTATGAGCTGTAAAACATCTCTGCATCCTTTCCTTTAAGGTTCTGTTTAAACTTTCAACAAGAGAAACTTTAGCAAAATGTATAATTTTGTTATCCTTCATCAGTTTCTGAATGTATGGTTAAAGAACTCTTTTCCACTATCTGTTTGGATTTTTTGGGGGAATTCCACTCTCCTTGAAAACAGATGGAAATTCCCTGGGGCCTCATTTATAAACGTGGTGTACGCACAAAAGAAGACGTACGCAGCTCTCTACACAATAATTGGTATTTATAAAAAGCAAACTTGATGGGAAAATGTGCGGTCCTTAACGGCAACTCTGACCCAGGCCTACCCACCAAAACGGGTGAAATGAGAAATGGCGACACCGTCGGTAGATGGATGAAACACACATAGGCTACTGTAGAGAAATACAAACAATAGGCCATGAAACAAGATTGTAATGTAAATGTAAATGAAGCACATATTGTACATATTTGCAAAAAGAACTATTGTACATATTTGCAAAAAGAACACTCAAATATATTATGTAGGCTAATTAAATTGGCATGTTATATAATTCATCCTCATAAATAATACGGTAAACAGAACAAAATCATGTTGAAAACTAATATTCTTGTCGATATCTCGCGGTGCAGATATATAAATAGATGATGATAGATAGATAAATAGATAATAGATAGATATTGTCCATTGGGGAATATTGTTTTCATAGTATACATGTCGTAATCAGATACAGAAACATAGGGCCCTATCTTACACCCAGCGCAATTAACTTTTTACACAAACGCATGTATCATTCCTATCTTACACCCGACGCATATGGGACTTTTCCCTCCACAGACGCCCATCGGTAAATTAGAGAATAAACTTGCGTGCGTTGGGCGGTTCAGCGAAAAGAAGAGGCGTGTTCCGGCGCAAACGTTCCCTGGTGCTATCTTGCAGTCCCCGAAAACAATTCCGCCACTGACCAGGAAAAACCTGGTTTAAAGTCAGTGGCGTGCTATTCATATGCTATTTTAAGGGCGCATGCTTAACCATAATGTAGCGTGTGCACAACGCGCATTCACTATGCTCCTCTCATCTACACAAATGCAGCAGTTCTTTGTTATTGCAATATATAATTAGAAGGAAAAATATTACCACACGAGGAAGTCATTGTAATGTCCGAAAATGTAAAAAATAGGTATACATCTAGTGTACACATTTACTCAAATTATTCATAATGAATTATTTGCACTGATATACATCAACCTCAAGGGAACCCATTCAATCAACAAGTATACACACGTAATTTGCGATGCTAATAGTAAAATCACCCATGTCTTTACTCAGAATTACTCAGGCTCAAGCCACGACTCATTCATGGCAACTTTGCCATGAGGAATCCCCCCTTGGTTGGGTGGCTGTGAAGGGGACAACAGTTATCCGTTAAATACATGGTTAATGATGACACCATTTATGATGCCAGCAAGTGCGTAAAATGCTGTTTAATCAAAAACACACGCAAACACGCAGTGTAGCCTAATTGAACGAATATTTGGCACATTGAAAATGCGCGTCAGGTGTTTGGATAGAACAGGTACACTACTCAAGTCGCAGCATTCGTTGTGGCTTCTATTTTACGCAACATTTCCATGAATCATGGATGTGTTGATGACATTAATTAAGAAATATTAGAGGACTTCAGGAGACGTGATGTTGAAATGCGTGCCAGCCACTTAAATGCCCAGAAATGCAGATCGGGAGTGGAAAGCTTATTTGACAGAAGAGTAATCTCAGACTACATTACAAAAATATTACCATGCATTCATAACCTCGTGATTCAGTGAGAGTGAGTCCAAAACATCGGAAAGTAGGCTATGTCTTGTGACATTTCTTTATTTACATTTTGTAAAAAGAAAGATCTGAAGAAAATCGCCGTTATAATAGCAATCCGCCATGGAACAAGCGTGCCTGCTCTTAAAGGGAATGTGAGATGACGATCTGATTGGTTTATTGCACGTTACGCCCAAACCACACCTATGACTAATGAAGCTACTTTAGACCTACCCATTTTAGATATGCGTCGGGCGCAAGAATCATTTATCCCGCCGGTAAAATAGCAACA
>JACXGM010002377.1:5364-47429 GCA_016801145.1 Umbra pygmaea
ACAGAATATATGCAAAGTGTCCGCATGGATTCGAACTCGCAATTGCAACACGTCTGCATCGCGTTGGTATAGAAAACAGAATATATGCAAAGTGGATCCGTGGCAGTTCCACGGAATATTCAGCCATTCCGTGGAACTGCCACAGAGTTTGAAGTTAAGTATCCGTGGTAGTATCACGGATTTCTGAGAGATCACGTTGGATCCGGGTTAATGATACTAAAGACTTGCGGTTCATGAGTTATTTCAAAGACTCGGGTGAAAGATCAGAGTGAGTCATGACTCATACAGGTTTAGCTGCAATAGAACATCCGCAATATCACTAGTTCGAATCAGCCATTTTTTAAGCGATTTGAACGTTTCCTTTTTGTTAAAAAACGAGCAAAGAACAACAATCTAAGCCTTCATATCTAAAAAAAAATGTTGTTGCGGTCTTGCCGACTCGATTCGGCAAAAGTCTGATATATCCAATTGCCCCAAGAGGCATTTGAGCGGCGTCCGTTGGTGACGCCTCTTTGGAAATTAGCTGTGAATTAACCTTGCCCAGACCCACTCTCAGTCAGAACTGAGGAGGGTCTGGTGTTAACCAGGCTAACTATAGGTTAGTGGAATTGTGACATACTATTAATTAAAGAATCAAAGACAGGATAGAGGACTCTGAATAGACTTTTACTGTCACAATGTCTGTAGTCTCTGTCCTTGTTCTGTGTCACTACAGGGTGTTTTCTCCCCTATGTGTTTTGTTTTGGTTTGGTTTCCCGCTCTTTGTATCACATGATCCCATCACATGTTTTTGTCAGTCTATCAGTTCTGTTGTTTAGTCCACACCTGCACCTCCTTCCCTCATTAGTATGTGAAGTATCTAATTATTAATCAAAGAAAGATATAAGCATTGTGAAAAGAGCAAATTAGATCACACGTTTTTACACGTGGTGACCGGTTTATTCCATTTGTGAAAATAGAAAAGAACCCCTTCAATTTACAAGAGCATGACATTATATTCCTCACTGAAACCCTCCCACTATTTCCTGATTCGCTGACTCCCCTGGCATCTTCTCTTAATGCTAAGACCAAACTCTTAGCTTCAAATTACTTATTTGCCAGTCCTAGCAACCCCCATTCTAATGGAGGCTTCAAGCTGTGCAAACCCAAGACTGGCTAGGATATAACTCCTCCTTATCCTAACTACACACTCTGACCATTGAAATCTGACCCGGACATTCCTGATCCCAGATGGACAAACCCTCCAGGCCATTTGCTCCTGCTGACCCATACCCCCACAGCTACTGATAAAAGGAACAGAGACAATTGTAAAACAAACATTCCTTTGACCCAACAGTTTGGGGCAAGACAAAACAGACTCCCAACACTATACATTCCAAGTATGTTAATAATGGTACATTCATAACTTCAATCTGCAAAATAAATGATTCAATCTTTTATAGAATACTATGAGCTTCTCAAAAATACTAAACATGACATTCACACCTGTGACACATTTCCAGATATTGTTAAATGAAAAGACATTCCATTTACTTTTAGAATACCAATTAAATATTTCTATAATAGTTATTTCTCGCATGTATTACTGTTTACTGTAAAAAACCACTACATATGTTATTTAGTTCTGAGTGTTTTTTTGTCCTGTGTGGTTCTTTGTTCTTGTTAAGGTATGTGGTTGCTCTTGTTCTTCTGTTCAATTCATACGTTTAAAGTATTTAATGTATCTTGTGTTATAGTTCTTTGTGGTATGTTTAGACAGTCTGTTCATGTGTTTAGTGTTGTGAATACTGTTCATGTCATGTTTTTTATACATTGGTTAGTTTTGGTCCTCATTTTGTTCTATGTTTTTGTTCTTGTCAAGTTCTTTTCAGTGTTTGAAATAAATAGATGTTCTTTGAAGACGCGCCTGCCTCCTTATCTTGAAACGTGACAGAAAGAACCACCGATCGAATGAAGGCAGCGTATGTTCCCAGGTGGTTTTTCGCTTGGGAGAAAGGGTTATAGTTGGAGGATCTGGAGCTCCCTGACCTGCTGCCGCCTGACCTCCCAGACACCCTGCCGCCCTGGCCACCTGCCCGGCCTTTCCTCGGGCCGCCTGACCTGCCTTTCCCCGGGCCGCCGGAACTGCCTTTCCCGGGCCGCCGGAACTGCCTTTCCCCGGGCTGCCTGAACTGCCTGTCCCCGAGCCTGCCCTAGTTCATCCTCCGGTCCCCTTGTCGTCCAGACCCCCTGCTCGGCCGTCCCTGTTGTCCGGACCCCTGTCGCTGACGCCACTGTCCGGACCCCCTGCTCGGCCGACGCCGCCGTCCGGACCCCCTGCTCGGCCGACGCCGCTGTCCGGACCCCCTGCTCAGCCACCGCCGCCGTCCGGACCCTCTGCTCGGCCAACGCCGCCGTCCAGACCCCTGCTCGGACGCCGCCGCCGTCCGTACCCCCTGCTTGGCCGAAGCCACCGTCCGGACCCCCTGCTCGGCTGACGCCGCCATCTGGAACCCCGTCGCTGAGGCCACGGGACCTCCGTACCCCCTGCTCAGCTGCCGCCTGGCCGGCCCCTGTTCCCTGCCGCCCGGCCGGCCCCTGTGTTCCCTGCCGCCCGGCCGGCCCCTGTGTTCCCTGCCGCCCGGCCGGCCCCTGTGTTCCCTGCAGCCAGGCCGGCCCCTGTGTTCCCTGCCACCTGGCCGGCCCCTGTGTTCCCTGCCGCCCGGCTGGCCCCTGTGTCCCTGCTTGCCTGGGCCCCGCTACCCTCCCTTGCCCTCCACCTCTCGTGTCTTTGTGTGCATGTCTTTGTGGTTCATTGTTTATTGGTGGAGTGGTCGCGACAGGTGTCGCTCCTTAGGTGGGGGGTTATGTCACAATGTCTGTAGACTCTGTCCTTGTTCTGTGTCACTACAGGGTGTTTTCTCCCCTATGTGTTTTGTTTTGGTTTCCCACTCTTTGTATCGCATGATCCCGTCACATGTTTTTGTCAGCCTATCAGTTCTGTTGTTTAGTCCACACCTGCACCTCCTTCCCTCGTTAGTATGTTATTTAGTTCTGAGTGTTTGTTAGTCCTGTGTGGTTCTTTGTTCTTGTCAAGGTATGTGGTTGCTCTTGTTCTTCTGTTCAATTCATATGTTTAAAGTATTTAATGTATCTTGTGTTATAGTTCTTTGTGGTATGTTTAGATAGTCTGTTCATGTGTTTAGTGTTGTGATTACTGTTCATGTCATGTGTTTTATACATTGGTTAGTTTTGGTCCTCATTTTGTTCTATGTTTTTGTTCTTGTGAAGTTCTTCCCAGTGTTTGAAATAAATAGATGTTCTTTGAAGATGCGCCTGCCTCCTTATCTTGAACCGTGACATTTACAGAATGAGGAAGTGCCATTGTAGTTCATCTTCTGAAAAAGAACTTTGCTTTTGTAGTTCTTCTCTGGGATCCAAGCTTTTGACAGAAAAGCAGCCTTTCTCTTTGTTGTAACCAAGGATTGTGTGTGTGTGATGTGTGTCACTCTCTGACACGGTACTCTTGTACAGGTCCCTTACCTCCAACACCTCACCCAACGCCACACCATGGCCTTCCCCCTCTGACCCAGATCACTATGTACCTGGTGCGCTTTGAAGCACACTGTATTTTCCAACTTCAAGGACTACAACATGAAGTGGACAACTGTATTTAAAATGGTAAAACTATAAAAAAAGATTCCCACCATGCCTGTAATTGTCTTGGAATTTACAAATAGGTATGTAGTATTGATCGAGGCTAGAAAATTCTTTAAATGCTAAGTAACCTATGTGCAGTATAAAACACTCAGTGTGTGTGAATGTATGTGTGAGACAGCAAGATTTTTTTTATTAACAGAATAAAAGTTCTAGAAGGAAATATGCACAACTCCTCCTAACTTACCCCGTTAAATATATACATAATCAGTACACTCACCCGTGATATGTGCACATAAAGATACATGAATGCATACACACCAAGGGCATACGAGCAGGGGGGACATGTCCCCCCACAGTCCCCCCCAATGTTAGACGAAAGTAATGTAGTCCCCTTCAATAAAAACAAAACTTCCGATAAGTATACAGTTTCCCCCCCAATATCAAACTAGCTCCTACGCCCTTGATCCACACAATCAAGGTTTTTGAATGGATTTATGGTTTCTTCTCTTCTTCCTGAAGAAATCCTCAGGGGCATTTGTCTAGAGCAGATCCCTGGAGATCAAGGAAAGGCAGTAAAGAAAAACTGAAAAGCTGAAGCTGCTTGAATCTTTGCACCAGGAGTAGCATAAAGTCACCCAACATCAATGTGAAAGACTGGTAAAGAGCATGCCAAGATGCATGAAAGCCTATTATTATTACTGCACCAAATTTTAATTTCTTCCTAAGTTTACACATTAGTATTGTGCTGTTGAAAATGAATATGTACTTATTTTTCTTTGCAATATTCATGTTCTGACAATACTTTTCAATATTTTCTGCAAATAAATGCTCTGAATAACAATATTTTAGATTTAGAATTTAAGAGAGACGTCAGTAGTTTATGGAAGAAAATGTTCATTTTACACAAACACATACCTATTAATAGTCAAACCAGAGACACTGATGATTTTGCAGTAAATTATTTCAGAGCTGAATGCTCAGTGTTTGATATATGTGGTGAGTATACAGGCCACGAAAACCTGGCATTATTTTCAGTTTCTAGGAATTGTAAAACAAGTACTTGGTTTAGCAGTCAAATGAGAGTGACTGCCGACAATGGATCTTAGGATGTCACCCCAGTCTCTCTGCCCATACTATAACCCAACTACCAGCACAAAGCAATGGTTTCATGTTGATGTGTTTAAACCTCTGAGCAATACCACATCGTACATGCTGCCATGTGCCTATTACAGATTATTTCATGAAGACCACACTTCTCAAGTATGCCAGTGGCCATCGATGGGATGGACATGCTCACTAAATTCGGTTCTGCCTGAAAGATTTTTATCAATTGGATTTTATTTTATAAATTTACTAGCTGATGATTCACACTTTCGAACCCATGGCAGCTTTGGCTGAAGGTGAATTTGTGTTGAACAATACAAGTAGTTTTGGGATCAGGAAAGTGTGTACGCATCACAACTGGCAACTAACTCCTTACCCTGATAGCTTGGAGGGATTAAGGTGACATTTGGAACATTTTATGATGATGTGTTGGCTAATTTGCTAACTGGATATTTACTGGTATTTCACAGTTCATTATTCACAAATTACCCTGATTTATTGCCTTCCTCCCTCCATTTTCTCTCTCGCTCTCTCGCTCTCTCGCTCTCTCTTTCTCTCTCACTCTCTCTTTCTCTCCATTAGGTGGCTTCAGCCAACTGTAAGTCCAAGTGCAATTCAAGAAATAAAGATTCATCCTGTCCTAAGACTACGGTTTTTAAAACACTGAACGTCTCTTTTAAGTGAAAATGTAATTATTCAAAATAATTAGATTTGCCAACAACTCAAATTAAAATAATTAGCTACAGTATTTATGTCAGTGAATTCTTCCATCATTGTTTTCTGGGACAAATTGTAAGCATTTGGTTGGAGCAAGGAGTTTGTGTAGAAAAAAATATTCAGACATTATTTTTTATTATTTTGAAGATTCAGTAGGCTCTCAGAGCAGACATGATTGTGCGCACATTCGTAAAAAACGGAATACACTTCAACAGAGTCTAGTAAGACCAAGGGCACATATAGGAGAAATAATAAAGTTCTCAGGGGGAACAAAAAAGGTCACAGGTCATTTTCTGTTGTTGCTTTTGAAAGGTACAGTGTCACTCCATTTTGTAATATACAATAATGTGCAAAATCTTAGGGACACTTTAAAATATTCTGTAAACCGAAAATGCTTACGAATATAACTAGAACTGCAAGCAGTTTTGACGGGGTCCAAGCCATCCCTGGCGAGTCTGCCCTGGTGCAAGTCGCCCCGATGACCCGCGGAGACCACAAAAGCAGAACCTATGAAATCGGAACCAAAGGCACGATGGCTGTGACGCAAATGCTGGAAAATATCATAACACCCAAGATACAAGGTCTGTAGTAATTTGCACGTGCTCTGATATTTCAAATACATTTTAAAATGTTAAAAGAAGTGCTTTGATAATGGTCGAAAATGTCAGAGAAGATTAATAAAGTTGTAATTAGCAAGAAAACATAGGGGGATTACAAACTAAGAAAGCAGATGATGAAATACCATCACATAGTATGTCGATCCATTAACTGTTGTTTGGAAAACAGGTTTTCAGATAGCAGAGGTAATCAGAGTGCCGTACAGCCATGGCTGAGTATTCATGTACTGTGTTTGAATGAACCAATCTTTGGTTTAATTTGTCCCAATTGTACATGGATAGGGATTCATTTAACATTGATCTGCAAAATTATGGGTTCTCTAGCAATTTCATGTAATAATTTATGTATGCCTAACCTTCTTGGGTAACACTTCATTTTAAGGGGTCCTTGTTACAGTGTACTTACATTAGTAAGTACACTGTGACAAGTATTGTAACAAAGTGTAACAACCCATTGTTACAGTGTAAATACATTATGTAACTGGAAGTAATTGTGGTATATACTTACACATGTGTAAAAATGATCACTTTTTTGAGCTTGTTACAAATATGTAACAAACGCGGCTTGTTACCATGCATGTTACACATGTGTAACAAATACTGCTTGTTACCATGTGTGTTACACATGTGTAAAAAATATTGCTTGTTACCATGCATGTTACACATGTGTAACAATGAAAGCTTGTTACCATGACTTATCCATTCCTCGACATCCACTCGACATCCACATAAATAATTTATTTAGTCATAATATTACTGTATTTACACAGATATCCTATATTCCTGACACAACATCATCTCTAGTCATATTTGCAACTATGCTATTTTTTGCACTGTCTAGGTTAAATGCAAACTAAATTTTGTTGGTTTTGTAATCTGTGCATTGAAAATAACGTTAGATTTTATGTAACATACTGAGGTTGATGGCACATATATAAAAACTAGAACACAATCAAGGTGGGAGAAATATTACACTGGTACACAACATAGTACATGTAACATATGCCGAGTTACAATGTACCTACCTGTTATAACACAGGAATTAGCTAGTTAAAATGAAGTGTAACCTGAGTGGTACTTACATGTAACAAATAAGTCAATGACTCCATCTGATGGCCCATACTTAAAAACTAGAACACAATCAAGGTGTGAGAACAATGTACCTACCTCTTATTACAAAGGACTTAGCTAGTTATAATGAAGTGTAACTACAGTTGTACTTACCTGTAACTATTCTGTAGTTATATGTCAGTTAGTAATTTAAAAGCATCTGGCTGTACTTAAAAATGATATACTGTAGCTTAAACTGTTAAAAAAAGTTAGAAACAACTCTTCAGCGTTTTCAAGGAGCTAGCATGGGGTGTCCAGACACACATGCAGGCACACACAAACATACACAAACACACACAAGGCGCTGTGGTAGCCAGCCGGCCAGAGCAGTACTCAGTCCCGTGATACACTTCGTTAGCATTCTTTACATCTCTCTCCAAAACCTCTAAAAAAAAAAAAAAAAAAAAAAGACAAAGTTAGAAATAGGTAAATATATTCTTAGGAACATCTTTATTTAATTTTAGAAATGCCATATTTTTCTCCTGACACAATTTTGTTTAACATATTTTTCAATAAAAAAGTACCATATTGTATACACTGAATAAACATAGCTAACAATTAATTCTAACCTTTTGAAAGATACAATAAAAGTAAGAGGTATCACTGTTATTTTAATGGGGCTATTTGTAGAATTTCATGCAGGTAAAAACAAAACACTACCTGTCAGATAACAGTATTTACAGTTTTTGTAAGTTAGTCATTGAAAGAGAAAGCAGCGCCTTTCTCAACAGATTCCAAATAGATACTTTTAGTCACTGTGAAATACCATGGAAGTGAGAGAGCAGCCTAATGAGAGAGATTTAAAGGAAGTTTAATGAATATTGAAAAATTATAGATACTGTATTTGTCATTGTTTCCTTTAAGGCTTCATTCAAATGTTTTGAATCATGTAGGGGAAGCAGAAACAACAATTGTAATATTTCCAGCTATTGGTTAAGGGCCTCAATGCAGGAGAATCAATCAAACTGAAAGATGTTACGGTTAGATCTACACACATTAAATTACACTTTGTACAATATTTTTATGTCATGTATCAATCGTTCAAAGATCCCTTTCCTGTACCTTTTCCCTAGCCAGTAAGTCCATCCAATACATTTCAAGTGTTTTCTCAACATCTGCTCTGTTCGATTCCCTCTTAATCGCCAGACCTGTTTTTTTATTGTCTGCCAACTCTGTTCAATGTGTTGTGTGTGGTTTCCCGATTCTGGATCAACAAAATGCTGTCTGTGGTTCACTGTGTGATGGCGATAACCTAAAGGATTTAGGGCCTGCACATACGCTCTCCATGAGTCACTGTAAATCGTTGATCCTCTTTTGACAAGTTTTCTGATGATAAGAATGAGCACTCTAAGTGAACGTGAGTCTACAATTTTGAGGATTGGTCTTCTTTTGCTTCTGTTCACTTCTAACATTCCAAAGACCCAGCCCTGTCTTGCCCATGTTGCTCCATATCGTCCTCGATTGTACTGTAAAAAAAAAGAAATTATGATATATATATAGAATTTACACAAATCAAACTTAATCGCAGACATAGTATGTAAAACAAGTATGTACTATTTTTTATTTCCCATAAATAATTAATTTAATGTAAGTAAGCCCATCAAATAAAATGTGCAATATCAGCACCAACTTATTTATTTAAGTACCTTTCTTTTGTGGCTAAATTTTGATTCATCAATGACGACAAATCTATTTCTGCGATGACCTCCAACTTTAAAACCTTTCCTCCACCTCTTCATCCTCTTCAATGCCACAGTACACACCTTAAAAACACTGTTTTAATTTATGTCATGATTGTAAATGAATCCCACACATAATTACACGCAGACATATTCTTCACCAACCCGCATCAGTCCAAGGATTTGCGGAGCCTAATGCCTGCGATATACTCGACGTTCCCGACCTGGCACGCGCCAAGGTGATGTCAAAATGACGTAGATTTTCGCGCCAAAGCGGAAACAGGAAGCATGGACGAGTTCAAGGGCACAGTAAACGATTCATAATAACACCGGAAATGGTTCATAATATAACTGTCAATGGTTCATAACAACAGAGTTAAGAATATGTTGACATTAACGTCAATGCTGCTGCCTGTTCTGCCATTGTTTAACTTTTTCTTCTTCTAGTCCATAGAAATATCAAGTTGGTAGCCTCTCCTCAGTGGCGACACATTTGTTCAGGAGAAGACAGCAACTAGAGCACCACGCACAAGTATAAATAGTTACAGCGCTCCCATAACATCACTTTGGTGCACGCCAGGTCGGGAACATCTAGTGTACTGCATGCTTAAAGCGTAACTCTCGCCAAAATGGAACCTAGGGTCTTTTTGTTAATGTACCAGAGTCAAACTTTCGTTTAAAAGCATCATTAAAACGGAAATGCCACTTTTGAGATTTTCCATATTTTTGGTTTCAGTCAAATTGCCTTTTGAATAGGAGTGATAGGGGCACTACTGTGATAGCATCAAAATCTATTATAAGGCTGGACACAACATGAAACATTGCTTGATGTATCCCCAGGGGCTGTTCACATGAACTTCAGCATTGAGAACATTGTTTGTGTAAACAGAGTTTACTAAAAAGAAAGGTTATGTACAACTCACCTTAGCAGATTGTGTTTTTGTTGGCTGCTTTTTTGCCTCTGTGTAATAACAGGTAGGTACATTGTAACTAGGCGTATGTTACATGTACAATGTTGTGTACTAGTGTAATAGTTCTCTTACCTTGATTGTGTTCTAGTTTTAAATATGTGCCATCAGATGGAGTCATTGACTTGATGAGTATAGATTTGTTACATGTAAGTACCACTCAGGTTACACTTAATTTTAACTAGCTAATTCCTGTGTAATAACAGGTAGGTACATTGCAACTAGGCGTATGTTACATGTACAATGTTGTGTACTAGTCTAATAGTTCATCCACCTTGATTGTGTTCTAGTTTTAAATATGTGCCATGAGTTGGAGTCATTGACTTTATGAGTATAGATTTGTTACATGTAAGTACCACTCAGGTTACACTTAATTTTAACTAGCTAATTCCTGTGTAATAACAGGTAGGTACATTCTAACTCGGTGTATGTTACATGTACTATGTTGTGTACTAATGTAATAGTTCTCCCACCTTGATTGTGTTCTAGTTTTTAAATATGTGCCATCAACCTCAGTATGTTACATAAAATCTAACGTTATTTTCAATGCAGAGATTACAAAACCAACAAAATTTAGCTTGCATTTAACCTAGACAGTGCAAAAAATAGCGTAGTTGCAAATATGAATGCAGATGATGTTGTGTCAGGAATATAGGATATCTGTGTAAATACAGTAATATTATGACTAAATAAATTATTTATGTGGATGTCGAGTGGATGTCGAGGAATGGATAAGTCATGGTAACAAGCTTTTATTGATACACGTGTAACATACATGGTAACAAGCAGTCTTTGTTAAACATGTGTAACATGCATGGTAACAAGCAGTGTTTGTTACACATTTGGAACAAGCTAAAAAAAGTGATCATTGTTACACATGTTTAAGTACATACCACAATTACTTCCAGTTACATAATGTATTTACACTGTAACAATGGGTTGTTACACTTTGTTACAATACTTGTCACAGTGTACTTACTAATGTAATTACACTGTAACAAGGACCCCGTAAAATGAAGTGTTACCCATTCTTGTCTGTACACTGTGCCTTACACACTAAAACAAAACACAACATTTAGCAAATTTTTTTTCTGTAACTTTATCCCATATCCCTTTCACTGTTCAGATTAGGTCGCTATTTTATACTGCGGCCAACAGTTCTGTTAGCGCATTTGAATGAACTGATCTTTGATTTAATTTGTCCTAATTGCGCAGGGACAAGGCTTAAAATTGACATAGATTCACAAAATCATGGGTTCTGTAGCAATTTACTGTAGCATTTTGTGTATATCTGCCCGTCTTCTCTGTACACTTTGCCTTACACATTAAACAAATCAGAACCAAATAATGAGTTACCTACATTTGTTCCAAAGGAAAAAATTCCAAAACTTTTAGCAACATGTTTTCTGTAACTTTGTCCCATTTCCCTTTCACTGTTCAGGTCAGGTCACTAATTTAGGCTGCTACCGACAGTATACATTATAGATAGTTGTTCCTGAAAATGTTTCATATTGTCTTGTAGTACAATTTTGAACTAGATTAGCAACAAACCAATTCTAATACCGCACACTCCAAACAGGAAATAAAGTTTGCCAGATACACAGGCACATGATCCAGCGTACTCTAATAACCCCAACGAGTGGCATTTTATCAGAAAATAGCATAGATCATCTGTTTAGAAATATAGCAAATATTGGTTAGGATTGAACACCACAATTAAATCTGCTAAATAAAAGTATATTAAATTAATTATGAATTTATCTTGTCTTTGTTTGAAACAAATTGTAGCCTATACAATTATAATACATTTTTGATATGTTCTATAATGTCTGACACATTAAAAAAAGCTCATACGTTTGGATAGTCATTATGGAAAGCGGACCCCAAAGTATAAAGTTGGCGAGGCAAATGTCAGAAAATATCGAGATGTGAGCTACAAGTTCTGTGGTACATCACCATTGTAAATATCCCTTTAACATTGATTGAGTAAATGGGCAAAAACTGCTCTACGTTGATGACAGCACCTTTTTTATTACAAACATTTTGATACAGAGCTTCAGAGCGGCATGCCAAGCAAGCACCAAAAGTTTCATGTTGATAGCATTTACTACAGAAAAGATATTGTAATCACAATTGACCCAGTGAAATGTATTGAGTTATTGTCCAAAACAAATAAACGTTGATTAAAGCGCCCCCTAATGGACGATCTTCGCCAAATTTGGTATAGAACATCACAGTGGGACATTGAACAAGAATCTCAGATTTTTTGAAGATAGCATTTAATTTGGAAGCAATATACTAAAGTTCATATTTCATATGTAGCTACGAAAATATTTTTGTTTGTCAATTGCACATAGTTTAATGTAACAAAATTATTTTGATAACTTTTGGTCAAGCCCATCTGGAGATGCTAGGTACCAAGTTTTGTGCAGATCGATTGCATGGTCTAGGACAAGTTCAAAAACATTGGTTTGCACATGCTGCAAAATTGTGAAAAATCTTGTTATCCAAAATGGGCGTGTCCTATATCATCAGATTCAGCTCAGTTCAAGGTACACTTGAATATAAGGATTTTTATTGTGCAATGTGTAATGTGGTAGTTATGGGCACAAAACATGTTTCTCACCATTATAGCGCCACCTAGTGGTCCACATGTGTAATTTTTGGTATGTGAGGTCAAGTAACCATTGCGCATGTACACTGTAAATTTGAAGTTACTCACGCTAGTACAAGGGGTGAATCCAAAAACTGGGTCCCATAGGCCACGCCCCTTTTGACGAATCAGTACCCCACTGTGAGTGGCCCTAGATGGTAGCCTCAAAATTTGGTAAACATCGGATGAACCGTTATAGCGCCCCCTAGTAGCCAATTTTCATAACATTTGTTGGGGAGCCTTAGGTGGTCATGTCAAACAAGAATCTAAAGTTTTACAATGATAGCTTTTTTTGGCCAAGATATGGCAAAGTTTATACTTAAGTAGCAGGCTACACAAATTTATTTTTGCACAATTTACGCAATTTTCATCCAATAAAAATTATTTTGATAACTTTTTGTCACATCAGTCTGATGATCATACATATCAAATTTCGTGCAGATCGGACACACGGTCTAGGAGGAGTTAGAAAAAGTAGGTTTACGATAAATTGCAATTTTTCACGCATAAAAGTACTGGTGGAAATGACGTGGCCTATGTCAGAATATCCAGCAAAACTCACGGAACGCGTGGATATGTTTATCTTCTGTGTGCGATGTACGGTTTGAGAGTTATAAAGGCAAACACGTTTTTTCTGCTATAGCGCCACCTAGTGGTGGAAGTGGCTGAATTTTTCTGTCTGAGGTCCCAGCGGTGATCTGGACCAGTCCTGAAAATGGCACCCCCACGATCATGTACGGTTTAGGCTGTAGTATTGGTTTTAGAGGCGGATAGTATAATAATAATAAGAAACCTTAGGAAAACAATAGGGTTCCACACCCCTGCTGGAGCTGTGAACCTCGTTGCTTTGCAATGACGGTTTCCAGCCCCTTCGGGCTTGGACCCCTAATTAAATAAAAAGTGCATACATTCCAAATGAATTTTATGAAGAGCAGTAAACAGTGAAAAATGTGTAAAGTAGTACCTCACCATCATCTATTGTTTGTTCTTCACCATGCTTAATTGCTTCTACATTAGTTTCTGTCTCAGTTATTCAGTTCAGTTCTATCAACCCATTATGACACTAAAATTAGCACCTGTTTGTTACACTTGTGTCAATATATAGTGGCCTACTAGGTAATCAGGTTTTTATCTGTAGTGTTAGGTTACATAATATGTTAAATAAAATAAAAAAACAAACAATTCTCTGTAACATTGCATTTTTGTGACGCATACTCTTATTTCTTGTTATTCTAAATAATACTTATTAAGTAGGCACAATGATATTCTATATTATTCCATGTTGGTTCTGTAATTTGTTGAATTTAACTTTGTTGAATTGTAGAAATGTTGACCAGCCAGAACATTTACAAGTGAATGAAAGCACTTCTCTCGATGTCATTGGAGCTTTTTAAAACATGCCCCGAAATTCAATGCATTGTTAAACCTATTAGGGGCAAAAAGATCGATTTCTTGCAACAAACTCTCAGAATAAAGACTAGAATTTGTCACAGTTGTCTGGTGGAGGATTGAAGAGATCAAATCAAAAGTGTGTTGTTTAGGTAGAATTTTAATGGATACCAAACCTAACCATAAACAGGCACATTAGTATATACAGGCACAGTACGATAATTGCCAAAATAAGAAAAATTCCTTACTAATAAGAAAAACAGCTCACCTAACATGGGGTTAAGACATGAGACCCATTTAAAATATCTATTGTAGCTCTTCCACACTAGGCAACACACAAGCGGGCCACCGGCGGCATGCCTGCTTTTTGGCGGCGCGGCCACTGAGTTTTTTGCAAAGTGGCTGAACAGCGGCGTGCCGGTGGCTAGCCGCTTTTTTTGCCGCGGTCTCCTTACCGGTGGGCCGCTTTTAATAAACAATACCCCGACAGCGGTGCACCCGCGGCAAGCCGCTTTTTTGCACAGAACCCAGCGGGGATGCCTCATACCCCAATATTAGGGTTTTTATTATTAATAAATAATATATTCAGATTTCACTTATATCACAAATGACAATGCGTTTAATTAAATCCTAACATTTTATTTAACATAGTGCAAGTGCAAGATGCAGTTGAAAAAAACTGTGCATTGTACAGCAAGCATACAAAATATACATGTGCAAATGTATTTAATTCAATCTTAACAATTTTGTTCAGATTACTTTCAGTCTTCCCCAATAATGCAGATAACACTAGTAATAAAAACAATACTCTAATCAATATAAACAATATAAACAAACGAGAGAGTCAAAAAAGAGAGTCAAAGTCCAATGTAGGTATGTAGTGCCAGGTGGCTATGGATGGAGGGCCCTCGATCACATTCTGTAGTGCTTTGTGGGCAAGGGCTGTGCAGCGGCTGTATCAAGAGGTGACAAGTGTTGTGCTGGTGCCGTTTCATCCGTATTCACAGCAGGTCCATTGTACCCCCGCGACATCTCCTCCCGCCTGCACGGTCAGCTGCCCCTTTCAGGTACCTGGTGACCTGGTTCTGGACAGCCTCGTCAGTGGCATCCCGGGTGGCAGCATTCTTCCTTATTGCTCCTGTAATACATTAATCTATTAATGTATTTAAATGGTCTGACATGATTGAGAAGTCTTTATAAAATTAAGATGCATGGTATCATTCGCCACACCGTGTACTTCAGGTCCTTACCAGCCTCAACATACAAACCGCGAACCTACAGATAGAAGAGTTAAAAGGTTTTATACTAGACAGCTTATGTTATATAAAGTGATTAGAAATATTTTACATCTAAGTTTAAATGTTTTAAATAAAAAGAAACTGCTTACCAGGTTGTCTTGAATGTTCGTCTCCTGCCGCAATTGGGAATCAAACTGCTACAGGACTTCCAGGTTGTCCAGGGGGAGCTGAATACCCTGAACATTAGGGAATAACAACTCCCCCACTGGACCATTTGCTTGGACGCAAGCAAGCACTTTGGCCATCTGGTTTGACACAGAGCACAGCTCTTCACTCATTGTGCCTATGTGGCGCAAAAATGAATTACCTGGACCTACAAAAAAAGCAGCTAGACGCCATTATATAACACTAAAAAATTGCACGACATTCAAAACAAATGAAGTGTTTTATGAAGAAACAAAGAGTTTAACAGTCATGTTTTTACCTGATTGTTGTGCCAGCTGCGCCCTCGGACGGACAATCTCTTCAGCCCGCCTCTTGTTCTTCTCCAAAATACTCTGAAAATACAGTACAGTCCTGAATATCAGGTAATCTCAAATAATTGCAGTGTCTGCCAAAATATAATTTTTTACCTTCACTTGTAGAGCTAAAGTCCTCCACCTGGTACGAAATGACTGAAAATGTCATGATCTGAAAGCACTGTTAAGAAAAGAGGTTTAGCGAAAAGGCCTACATAACCCTAAAAAATGTATATAAAATATAACACAACAAATTTGAGTCTCTAAATACATTAGGAAACACAATTTAGCTAAGTTAGGTAATATACGTACCGGTTTGTTTATGCAAATCACAAAAAAATGCTACTTGCTGATAAACACCAAATATTGTGTGGTGTTAGGAATGACTGGATGGTCTTTAGTGAGAATCTTGAGTAGTTGTGAGAATGCTTTGTCGATTATTCTTTTTTCCACTGCCCATTCTGCCAATTTGGTCCTGAAGTCCTCCTCTTCCTCTTCACTGTCTTCTTCAGTGCTTGGGCTGTCAGTACAGGACTCACATGCTACATTGTCAGTCGTTGCCTGTGCCACAGGTGCTATAGTTTGCCCATCTGTTCCATTAATACTCTCTTCACTTCTAGTGTCAGTGGCCCTCATTTATGAAACGTGCGTACGACCTAAAACAGGCGTACGACGAGCGTATGACGATTCCTACGCAAGGCAAGGGAGTTATCAATTTGAATGCGATCGTAGGCTGCGATAAAATCTCACGTCTGGTCTGACTTCGTGTACGCAAATTCTATAGTGTGACTAGCGCTGTTCATGGTATAACCACGCGGTTCAGTGAATTGTTGAACTAGCGATCATTGATGAATGTGTCTGCATAGCAACTACCCCATATTGCAAATTATTTTTCAGAATTACGAATTAATTACATACAGCACATTGCTATTAAGTAGTTAATTTGTTCCTTTTTACTTCGGGGTGGCCTAGAACATGAGGGCAGAAATTAGGCAAACAACAATTTAAATCAAATAATAAATATATATATATATATATATATAATTTAAACAAGCGCTTTGGCAGTCCTGTAGTCGAAGCGATGGCAGATCTGGGGGACCTTAAAGGAGAATTCCGGGCGATTTCAAAACGTAGCTCTGTTGTTTGCATATCAGAAGTGCTGTCAGTAGCGTTAATAACTCAAACAATCTGTATTGCCAAAACCGTGTTTACCTTTTGCTGCCAGTATACAACCATTACGCATTTACGGGGCAAGTTAAAAAACGTGCATTGAGCCACTAAACATGTTCGACATGTCATTAGTAGTCCATATCCACGTGCAGTTATTCCTTATAGTGAACACAGCGAATTTGAACAAATAAGTTTGTGTACATATCTCTGTTTATTTCCCATTTTCCAGTAAAGTCCACACTAGTCGATTGTCAAAGTCATACAATGCAATATTCCAAAACGTATTTTTTCCGGAAAAAAACAATTTGCCGTGGGTATATCCATAAACTACTTTCACAACATTGAACGGCTGTAACCTGTTCATTGCCTTCACAGCTCCCAACAGTTCAAGAGTTATCGCACATGTGCATAGGTAACTAAGCAACACTTGACTCAGAAGGTGAGCTGCCAAGGAAGCGGTGTCAGGTTACCTGGCAGACTTGCTACATATTATTTGGACATAACCACGGCAAACCGCTTTTTTGCAAAAAAATATGTTTTGGAATATTGCATTGTATGACTTCGACAATCGACTAGTGTGGCCTTGGACACTGGAAAATGGGAAATAAACAGAGATATGTACACAAACTTATTTGTTCAAATTCGCTGTGTTCACTATAAGGAATAACTGCACATGGATATGGACTAGTAATGACATTTCGAACATGTTCAAGATCACTTCCTGTAAGTGATCTTGAACATGCTTCAGTATTCTCCTCCTTTTACTCCAGTAACTAGACCTGTCTGTATAACAAAAGTGTTAATAATGTCACTAAACAGAAATTATGGCTGTGTGTAGAAAAAGTTAATTAATGGGAACAAACACACTAACATTAATCAACCAAACGATTTAAATTAGTTTTTTTAACCTTAACCAGGTAGGCCGATTAAGAACAGATTCTCAGAAAAGTGATAAAGAGATTATACTGTTTAGTAGGGAAACCAGTTTGATGGGGAGAATATAAGTATAGGGTGTCATAGACGACCACACTGATAACCAGTAGGTGGCGGTATATGTAATCATGTACTTGCGATCTGCCAATAAATCCAAAGAAGAAGAACCTTAGTAGTTAGCGCTAACTAGTATGTAGCTACTGTATGCGTTCTTTTATAAATCCATGGTAGTAGCATGAGTGGGCGGCTACATTTTGTTTGTTTTGTCGCAGCAAACGGTTTTTGTTGTTCCTTATCATTAACATGCTTATCTAAATAAATGATGGATGTATTTAAAAAAAAAGGACATGTCATCATTATGTTGTGTTACTATAGTAGCTACATACTAGCTAGCGCTAACTACTAAGGTTAGCCATGGGGCTTGGCTTGAGCGCTACAGCAGGGCACAACTGGACCATATTGCCGCGAGCTGGCCAAGACAAAGCGTAGACGTGCAGGACAACATCAGTTACACATTAAATACACAGAGTACAAAAACACAAAGATGCAAAATGTAGTAGAGTCTCTATAGTAGTTATTTGAAATCGGTTGAGAAATCTAAACGTTTTAGTGCTTTTTATCCCAAAAAACAGCAGCTCTGATTGCATTATTTACGTAGCAATACGATTAGCCAATGCGTCAGCAGCTACATTAACTAAAAAACTAACATTCACTTGATTCTTTGTCAAACTATATTACTTTATTTTTAGCGAACTAGAATATGTCATATATGCATGTAGTTGCAGTATATGGAGTCGAGAATGTTACGACAGGTGTTACGACAAGGTTGCACTTTACGTAGATAGAGAGTCTCACCTCGTGATAAGAGTTGCCTGTGAATTGTTCTGACTAGCAAATAAAGCTAAGTTAAAAGAATATACTTGACCCTCGATTATTGTACATGGTGTCAGAAGTGGCTGGAAAGGCAAGGATATAAAGTGCATTAAAGGAGTGCGTTGGAATGGCGAAGTTCAATCCCCCATCGAGTTTTTCTTTTGATAAGCCGACAGAATGGCCGGATTTGAGGCAACGCTTTGAGCGGTACAGGCTCGCAACCAAACTGTATAAAGATGATGGCAACGTGCAGGTGAGCTGCCTGATTTATGCTATCGGTGACGAGGCAGAAAACATCTTTAAGTCCTTTACTTTCACTGAAGAACGAGATAAAGGGAACTTTGCCATACTCGTGGGGAAGTTTGATGAGTACTTCTTCCCTCGGAGGAATGTTATTCACGGGCATGCTTCCACAAGTGAGTCCAGCGGCCAGGGGAGAAAGCAGAGAGCTTCATCCGAGCCTTGTATGATCTATCAGAGCACTGTGAGTTCGGAGTCAGCCGAGACGAAAATATCCGAGAGCGTATTGTCGTCGGGATACGGGACAAAGAGCTCTCGCGATGGCTGCAGCTAATGGCAGACCTGAAGCTTGCACTGACAATACAGACTGTCAGGCAATCTGAGGAGGTCGCAGCGCAGGTTACCCTGCAGGGAGACAGTAGAATTATTACAGGAAGTGAAACACACACATAAAAATGACTGGAAAACACAACAACAGGGCAAGTCAAAAGGTAGGAAATGGGGGACGGAAAAGAAATGTGGTAAAACACAACACAGACAAGATGAAAACTGTCCTGCTAAGAAAGCTACATGCCACAAATGTCATAAAATAGGACATTGGGCTAGAGTGTGCCACAGCAGCAAGTCAGTGCATGAGGTCACAGACAAGAATCAAGCGGAACAGACACCATTTTTTCTGGGCTCAGTGAGTAGTGCAAAAGAGACAGAAGACCATTAGACTGTACAGCTGCATGTGAATTCCACACCAGTGGAATTTAAAATCGATACTGGGGCGGACGTCAATATTATCTGTGAGGAGACGTTCAACTCACTCACTCTGAAAGGGAAACTGGAACCAGCAGATATCCCACTTGACAGCCGAGGAGAGCTACAGTGTCTGGGTATGTTTAGAGCTACAGTGACTGGGTATGTTTAGAGCTACAGTGTCTGGGCATGTTTAGCGCTACAGTGTCTGGGTATGTTTAGAGCTACAGTGTCTGGGTATGTTTAGCGCAACAGTGTCTGGGCATGTTTAGAGCTACAGTGTCTGGGTATGTTTAGAGCTACAGTGTCTGGGCATGTTTAGAGCTACAGTGTCTGGGTATGTTTAGAGCTACAGTGTTTGGGTATGTTTAGAGCTACAGTGTCTGGGTATGTTTAGAGCTACGGTGTCTGGGTATGTTTAGAGCTACGGTGTCTGGGTATGTTTAGAGCTACAGTGTTTGGGTATGTTTAGAGCTACGGTGTCTGGGTATGTTTAGAGCTACAGTGTCTGGGCATGTTTAGAGCTACAGTGTCTGGGTATGTTTAGAGCCACTGTCAACTTCAAACACAAGTCCTACCCATGCACTGTATATGTGATCAGAGGACGCACAGTCAAACAATCTGCTCAGCAGAAAGCTGTCAGTGAGATTGAACATGGTGAGAAGAGTGGATGAAGTGACACAAAACGCCAGGGGACATAACCAGGCGTATGGTTCACAAGAGACTCAGAAAACTGAACCAGTAATAATACAGTTAAAAGAGGGTGCCCAACCGTATGCTATACACACAGCCCGCCGTGTTCCACTCCCAATGCTACAGAAAGTGAAGGGGGAGTTACAGAGAATGGAGAACAATGACATAATTGAGAGGGTGACACAGCCCACAGACTGTTGTGCACCGATGGTACCGGTTCTGAAGAAGAACACTGGCAAAGCAAGGTTATGTGTCAACTTGAAAAACCTTAATGACTCTGTGAAAAGAGAGCGATACATCCTGCCCATATCAGATGAAATCACTGCGAAGCTAATCGGTGTGACCGTGTTCTCATCCCTCTACGCCACTAGTGGGTTTTGGCAAATTCCACTGCATCCAGACAGTTGCAAGCTTACGACGTTCATAACGCCGTTTGGCAGGTACTGTTTTAAGCGGCTGCCATTTGGGATTTCCAGCACGCCAGAGATCTTCCAATGGAAGATGATGGAGACTCTGCAAGGGCTGGAAGGTGTGGAGGTCTTCATGGATAACATCCTGGTCTATGGGGACTCTATAGAACAACACAATGCCAGAGTAGATGGGGTAATGCAGCGAATCAAAACAGCCAGCCTGAAGCTAAACAAAGAGAAGTGCTCCCTCAGACAGAGCCAACTGCGGTTTCTGGGCCACCTCATCGACCAGTCAGGGGTCAGACCCGATCCGGAAAAGGTAGAGGCTATTCAAAAACGGTCACCACCCACAAACACTCAGGAGCTGAAGAGAGTCCTGGGAATGGTGAATTACTTGGGGCGATACATCCCTAACCTTTTCACAATAGGCCAGCCGCTGTATGAGCTTCTGAGGAGCAAGATTGTCTGGACCTGGAGCCACTCAGAGCAGTCAGCCTTGGAGAAGATTAAGGAGATGCTGACTACAGCTCCGGTCTTAGCATTCTAAGACGTCACTAGGCCCACGGCAGTGTCCGCCGATGCCAGTAGCTACAGCCTGGGGGGTGTAGTCCTCCAGCTCCATGGAGAGAAGTGGAAGCCAGTGGCCTACTGCTCCAGGCATCTCACAGAAGCCGAAACACGCTATGCCCAAATAGAGAAAGAGTGCCTGGCTGGTGTGTGGGCCTGCGAGAAGTTTGACAAGTATCTATGTGGACTAGACCAGTTCAGGCTTGAGACCGACCATAAGCCATTGGTATCTCTTGTCAACACCAGGAGCCTAGACAACGTTCCCTTGAGGTGTCAGCGCCTGCTAATGAGGTTGAGGTACAAACCTGTGGCAGAATATGTGCCTGGGAAAACCCTCATAGTGGCTGACGCACTGTCCCGCAGCCCACAAACTCACACAAATGATGAGACTGACACTCAAGACAACGTGGCATGCTACGTAGCCGCCATGATACAGGGCGTCCCAGCCTCTCCAACCAGAATGGAGAGCATCAGAATGGTGACAGCAGCCGATGGCGAGCTACAGGCGGTCACCAGGTTCATCAGAATAGGATGGCCAGAATACAGCGGTAACGTCTCACTGCATGTCAGAGATTATGCCAAAGTAAAAAACGAGCTTTCAGAAGCTGATGGCTTGGTCATAAGAGGAAACAGGATAGTTGTTCCAAAGTCATTGAGGGCAGACGTTCTGCAGAAATTACACGATGGAAAGAACGAATCGTTAATGAATCGCCCCATCACTACGGTGTGTTGAGTTGCTCTGCCTGTATTATAATCTGTGAAGGTTCCATACAGTGCTCTTGGATCGTTCATATCGTTCATTTTGGCACAGGCACATTACTCTATTATTCAATACGATTTAGTTCTTGGATTTGCACATGCTTGCTCATCGCTGTAGATTCACTTAACTAGTCAGAACAAATTACTAATTTGACAAATGCACCTTTATCATAGTTTACATATGGATCTGTTGATCCTATTACAGGATTATGTACGAAATAAATATTTTAAGCTTTATGTTAAAGGAGAATTCCGGGCGATTTCATAACGTAGCTCTGTTGTTTGCATATCAGAAGTGCTGTCAGTAGCGTTAATAACTCAAACAATCTGTTTTGCCAAAACCGTGTTTACCTTTTGCTGCCAATAGACAACCATTACGCATTTACGGGGCAAGTTAAAAAGCGTGCTTTGAGCCACTAAACATGTTCAAAATGTCAATACTAGTCCATATCCAATTATTTCTATGATCCAGTACATACAGTACGGATCAGCATATTGGTTCTTTTCATTCAGTTCAATCTGCGCATGAGCAAATGAACAATATGAATCAAAATCATTTGAATGAACGAGATTCAAAGATACAAGTCAGTAAAAAGAATTGAACTTCCCATTAGTGGTGGGCGGATCAATCCCAAAATATCGATACTACCGATAATAGGTCTCTTGTTTGAAGATCGATATTAGCATCAATAGGATCGATACCACTTTCAGTTTCTCTCTTCTACACATTTCATCAAAGCATAGAACTGTCACAATGTGCGAACATTGTTCCGTTGTCATGAACACATCTTAAGTGCTTCTCCAAGTCCGCTGCTGTTGCTTATGACTGTGCAGTGCACTCAAACAACGAGTACGAGTCATGCACGCACAGCGCGACGCGCACACTGACTACCCGGTACCAACCACGAATCCTAAAGATACATTACATACAGTCAACACGTTTTAACAAAGTCTCACAGGTGGCAGGTAGAAATTCCACCACTCACCTTGCATTGCACTGCGAAAACACACATAAAAAACAAGACAATATGTACCTAAATTAAGATAGATTAAAGTAAGCAAAATTATCATCCAGTACTCTGAGATAATCTGACTTCCTAAAATGTCTAAAAATAAGACAAAAAACATGGTAAAAAGTAACATAATAAGTAAATATTCCTTAAAGTAAGATAAAAATATTTTAAATGATAAATACCTCATAAATCATGATACACTAATATCCCGTATGTTATCGGCATCAATATCGGTGATACTGGCCCTGTATTACTTGGTATCAGCTCAAACTCAAATTGAGCAGTATCGCCCACCTCTACTTCCCATCACTATCACACTGTGGTCCCTAGCAGACCACATGAAACAGAACAGTCTTCCCACTTATGGTTGGCACACAAATCACATAAACCTAAGACCACAAAATTATGATAGACAACATAGCAGACAACAATGAACCTGGACTCAAAAAAAATTATCTAACCTCTTCTAAACAGTAAATACAAACACAAACAGCAACATAATAACAACAGCAAAGCATGCTGGGATGCCAATACAATTAAGAACTCTAAAGGGCACTCTTCCAACTGCTACATTGCCCCCACCTAAGGAGTCAGATGTCCTCTGCGACAGTTAGAAAGTCTGTGAGTGTTAGCTGGTGGCCATCGCCTATGGCCAGATTTGCAACGGGGAGACCCAACCCCTTCAAGTGAGCGAAAATGTTTAGAGGGCTCAGGAATTGCCCCAGGCAAATCTTCTGCTGTAATTATGGTAATTACAGCTCTTTGAAAGGAGCCGGATATTATGGCTCTGTCCAGTTCAAAGAGTCATTCAAAAGAACAGCTCAAAATAATGGGTCATCTTTCTTTTTCCTTTCTTTTTTGGTTGGAGGGAAGTGGTGGGTACACTACTTGTGTTATCTGTTAAATAATTGCTAGGATAATGATAGGGTATGATTTTGAGCAGATTCAAACAGACATCCCACCAATATAATTTCATTTTCCATTGGAGGATTAGTTTTAGCAGCACTAATTGAATTGTATTGACAGACCTAATGTAAATGATTTCCATTTTGAACGTTACACAAGATGATGACATATCCCTGCTTTGTGACCCTCTATAAGTGTAATAAAGTTGCATTGCTTTAAATGCAATTCATGCTACACTGTACATGCATATTAGACAATGTTGGACAATGGATCAGGCAGGCAGTGATATTTGGGAAGAACGATAAAAAGAACGGCTCTCACCAAGTACGACTCGGTTACCTTCTTTCGTACCAAAGAGACATTCAAAGGAACTGGCCTTTTTGTGAATGTCACATCACTATTCTGCTGAACCATTTGTGTCACTTTGGGCAAGAGACTGATACGGAGCCAGCTGGTCCCGATGCAGCATGACCACCTGACCACTTGTCTGAAGTTTCACCCTGTAGACCACATCTGACAGCTGCTTTAGTAAAGTGCATGGCCCTTCCCAGAGGCAAGCAAGCATAGGGGACTGTCCCCTCTTCCACTTTGTGTTAAACACCCACACTGCATTGTCAGAGGTAAAAGACTGGCTCTGGCAGCGCGCATTACATGCCCTCTTCTACTTTCTGCCAGCCTTTATCTGCTGTTTATGAGCAAAATCATGGGCTACACATAACCTCTCCCTCAGTTTTTTAAGGTATTACGGACCTGGGGCACCAGGAATCTCAGGCTCAGAAGGTGGTACAAATGCCAAATCAACTGGAATGCGTCTCTCCCTGCCAAACATCAGGGAGGCAAGAATGCAGCTTGTAGACTGTTGGATGGCAGAATGGCCCACAGGATCAAGGGCAGGTGCCGGTCCCCGTCGGGCTGATGTCTGGATGCCAAGATAGCCAGCTGGGTGGCCAAAGTGTGGTTAAACTTATCTACTAGCCCGTCACTCTGAAGGTGGAGAGAAGTGGTCCTGTTTTTCCTTGATACCCAGACATTGACACACCAACTGGAACACCTGGGCCTCAAAGTTCCTTCCTTGGTCACTATGCAGTTCATCTGGGGCTCCAAACTGGAAGAACACTTTACCTCTACAAGTTTTTCAGCAGTTTTAGATGTACTATGGTCAGGGACTGCATAAGCTTCAGGCCATTTGGTAAAGTAGTCCATTGCCACAAGTATGTAGCGGTTGTCAGACTCTGTAACAGGGAAAAGTCCCAGGATGTCCACGCCTACAGGTTGTAATGGTTCCCTACCTGATACTGTTGTAGTGGGGCATGGGAGTGATCTTTGGGTCCTTCCTTTGCAGGGCAGGCATCACAACAGTGCACAAATATTTCAGTGTCTTTTCACCTGGCCCAATAAAACCTACATATGAGGCATTGGAGTGTCTTGCTCACACCAAAGTGACCCACACTGAGCCATGAACTGCTCTTAAGACCAAGTGGCAAAGTGACTTGGGTACCAACAACTTCCACAGGACTGCTTCATGTCCAGGATCATTCCAACAGTGATACATCAGTCCACCTCGCAGCTTAAGACTGTTCCACTGGGAATACTAGACTTTAACCTCAGGTTCCAAAGCAGACACATTTTTCCATTCTGGTCACTCCACAGCTTCCAAACAGATAACCAATACTGCCAAACTGGGATCTGCTACTTGTTCCTGGGTTAACTGCTGCTGGCTCAGAGTCAGGAGTGTGCAATCCGGTCCATCGTCAAGCTGCACTGCAGACACTGATTGTTATGCTGTAGCTCTCCAGGCATAGAAAGTAATGGCAGTGTTCACTTGCACAGGGTTGCCTTGACAGAGCATCCGCATTGCCATGCAGTTTCCTAGCCCTGTGCTTGATTCTAAAGTCAAACGGCTGTATCTCCTCTATCCAGCAGGCTACCTGACCATCTGGTTCAAGGAAGTGGAGCAGCCAGGTTAGGAAAGCATGGTCTATCCTCAGCGGCAACCGCTGGCCAATAAAGTAGACTCTGAAGTGATAATAAGCCTCACTACAGCCAACAGGTCCTGACGCATCACACAATAGTATTTCTCAGCCTTGTTCAGTGTGTGACTGTAGTTTACAACAACTCTCTCTTCTCATTCCCCCTCTTGAAATAAAACACTGCACCCACAAACAACTCATGCATTTCGTTTGGGGTTGGCAGATTACTGTGAAGACTTCCTAGAGTTTGAGAAAGGCACTGTTCAAGTCTGCGGCGTGGATCAGAAGGTTGTAAATAATGATGATTATTCTGCAGCTAATAAGATCTTGGTTGAAATATCGATTTCAGGAGTCAGGCGGCAAGTTGATCATAGAAAATTTTATAAAGTAACATCTCGTCTAGAAACAGGGACATCTCAGTCACAAGGCATTGCAAAAATAGGTTCGGAAAGTGCCCCAAATTGCAATTTGAGTTTGCTTATATTGTTGTTCAAAACCCCTTCAAGAAGACCCTTATCTCCTCAGACCCGTTACTGTCTCACATTAGCAGATCAGCAGGTCACCTTAACTTAGGTCTAGCATCTTATCAAATGGCCTTGCTAGTTGTTGTTCTCAAATTCCTCAGTAACCCTTATCTGTGTCTCCTGTCCTGTATGTAATATATCTTGTTAGTCTGAATGGCATCAAACATGTATTAGATCTGTGATGATATTACAGTCTAATATATAATAGATAATAGAGTTATTAGACATAAGGCATAAACTTATTCTTATGTTGAAGAAGAGAACATCAATTGATGGTCTCTCTCTGTCCTAATCAACTGTTGAACAGTGACCAACTGCCCCACCCTCTGAGGGTAAAAACCCATGTCCTAAATCTCTACAATAACAAGATCCACACAGAGCCTTTCTGCAAAGTCATTGTTTGGCCTTGAATCTCTCCCTGTCTACACTCAGATTTACCTTACAGGCCTCAGAATCATCTAATAGTCCTCAGAATCCTAAATGCATAACATTCTTATCTAACTATACCATTCTAAACTGTTTAAACTGTATTTAAGATGCTTATATAAAATTTCCTTCTCAACAATTCTCTACGCTTGTCCATTCAACGCCTTCTGCAGTTAATGGACAACAAAACAAGTAATTCTATATAATTACATTATAGTCATACAGCAGTTCCTACAGTTTCCATACAGTTATACAATTGCTATTCTCAAACAAAAATAAAATCATAAGTGAATTTCCTTGGAGAGATCCTTCAAAGTATAAATATCGTACATAAGTCATCATCTTAGAACATCCAATAAAAATGATAAAATTCTAAACAAAGTAAATATATCTCAAAAACGTTTCAGTCTGCTACTTCTCGATGGGACACTTGTAAAACAGTGTTGGCGACCCTTGCACTAATGAAGTTTTGGAATCAGTGGAAACAAGCAGGATGAACAATTTAACTTAAAAACAATCATACATGGGTATTCATAACAATTCTCATGGATTGTACAGATATAATTACACAAATTATTAATCAGAGAATTCCTAGTTCCACAAATCTAAGAACAATGTTAACAGCAAAACACATAAACATGTAGTTCATTGAATTGTTCTCAGTCTCAAGTCTTTGTTGTCTTCTTCCAGGGGACGTTAAAGAGGGTTTTGATTCCATCAACTGGATCCCCAGACACATACAGAACAGTGTAAGTTGCTTGGTGATACAGTCACCTTCAGAGACGCTGCTGACCTGGATTGGTTAGAGCTGGTGATGGAAATGGATAGCCATCTAGACCTTCCTAAAACAGAAATGACAGTGATGCTTACATACAATACATCCACCAGTACAACCTAAATGCATATTAACTGAATGTGTACACTGTTTCAAATATATTTTTTAGAATACATTGCTGATCTAGTAATAAAAGCTCAAGATTAGTTTACAGAAACAGATTATGGGCCCTATCTTGCACCCAGCGCAATTTAATTTTTACACCAACACATGCATCCTTCCTATTTCTCAGTGGTGCGTCATTCAGATGCTATTTTAAGGGTGCATGCTTGGCCATAATTTAGCGTGTGCACAACAAGCATACACTTTGCTTCTCTCATTCACACAGACGCAGCAGTTCCCATTTCTGCAAACCATACATGATTACAAGGAAAGATATTACCACATGAAGAAAATCATTTTGGTGTCGATGAATATCTGAAAAGGTAGGCATAAATCTAGTGTACACATTTACCCAAATTTTTTTAGGCTGAATTATTCATACTGATATAGATCAACCGCAAGGGAACCCATTTAATTAACATACAAGTAATATGCGATGCTATAGAGGGCGATGCTATAGAAGACTTAAGGAGACGTGATGTTGATATGTGCCACTTAACCCAAATGCCCCAGCAGTAGAACAGGAAAGGAGAGCTTATTTGACAGAAGAGCTGCTGCATCGTCTATAGTGAGGTAAGCAAAATAATCTCAGTCTAATGTTAGACTACATTGCAATAATATTACCATGCATTCATAACCTTGTGATTCAGTGAGAGTCAGCCCAAAACATTTGAAATAATGTCTTTTTTAATGTCTTTTTTTTACATTTTTTATTTATATTTTGTAAAAGACAAAAATCTATAGCAATACGCCGTTATATTAGCAATCCGCCATAGAAAAAGCGCGCCTCCTCTTAAAGGGAATGTGAGATGACACTCTGATTGGTTTATTGCACGTTATGCCCAAACCACACCTATGACTAATGTAGCAATTTAAGACCTACCCATTTTAGATTTGCGTTGGGCGCAAGAGTCAGTTATCCCGCTGGTATAATAGCAAAAGCACCCAAGAACCGCCCACAAAGTCACTTGCATTTCGCGTTTGATACTTGCATTTCAGATCGTTAAAATAGGGCCCCATGTCTGCCATAATTTGTATTGTATATTTTTATTTCAACATGTACATTTTATGTTTTACATTTTTATATTTAATCATTGTATATGTTGTGATACAGGGTGTGACTGTAAAAGAGAGCTTGGTCTCAGTTGATTTCTCTGTTTAAAGGTTGATAAAAAATATTCAATGGATGGCTACTGTATGTAATGATCTTCTATCATTGCTATCATTCCCTTATACTTTGTAGCTTAACTCTATAGTTTTATTGTTTATTTTACTCTGTTTTATTACTCTGCTATTAATAATTATTGGCAATATGAGTATAATACATTTCATGATGTTCTGTAAAATTATGCAGCATTCTGCAATTTTCCTGCACCCCCTATTATCAGTATCTTCTAGTAAGGACTATATCATCTTAAAAAATACACATGATAAAGTTTCAAACCCTCATTTACCTTGAAAAATGTTTGTACCAAATTCCATGCTTCTATCTGCTTCGACACATTTCAATGCCCCGGACTAAACAGGCGGTAAAACCGACAGGGGTTATCCTACTCGGAGGGCGCTTTATGCTTATGGGCTGCTTATGAGCAAATTGACGGTTTTCGTGCACAACGTCAGACACAAGTGTCCCGGGCGGTTGTCAAATTAATTGATCCTTAATCCAAGCTCGTCAAACGCCGTTAAACAGTAGTTCAATGTCTGATGTCAAGACAAAACCGAGGTCGTTTGTAATTAGTCTTGAATTTGTATTCTTCTTTGACATGGATGGGAAGGGTAAAACTACGATGCGGCTTCGCGCTAAAGCCTAGAATATTTCCCCCATCTTTACAAAGACTGAAATCAACTTAATCCCGAGCGAAAAAATGCTTAGAAGGATTACTATGTTTTACCAAAGTAATGTAGTTTTGCAGAGCCGATGCTGCACGTGGAAATATCGTGATTTACTCTGTCCTGATTAAATTGGTGAGTAACAGCTTTTTGGGATGTTTATTTGATAATTAGCTGTTACATATAGCTGTTATATATATATGTTTAAACAAACAAATTTTCACAAAGCTACCCGTTAGCCTATGCCAACTCAAAGGGGAAATGTAATCGAATGTAATTGTATAATAGGTGAAATAATCTTAGTGGGATGAAAGATAATAGAACAGTCGAATACAAAAGTTGCTTTAATATAATTTTATAATGTATTGCTTAATTGTCAAAATACTGTAGATATTTTTATGAATATCAACATGATGTAACACAGGACAACCTTTGGGGATGCATTTGTATCTTTACAATGACAATAAAGATTGATTATTATTGAAAATAGGTTAACTATTAAACATGTATTTTTAAGATTCAAAAGAAAACCTGGTAGGCCTACTATTTTGAGAACCAGGATTGCGTAACACTTCATGATGTGACACTGATGCATTGTTACTCCTTGTTTCCTCCCCAGTGCTGGAAGAACGAGTCAGTTCATGCAGCCCATGAACCGTGCACCTGTCTGTCCAGAGGACACATGCACTAATCAAACGGAGGATTCCTCTAATCTTGCATCGAGCCTGGGATAGGAATAACACCTCCCCAGAAATAGGAGAAACATCAGTTCCTATAGTGTGAATATGCTCAACATTTCACTTCACCTGGAGAAAGGATGAGAGAAGTGATCCAGCACCTGAAAGAATGTCCATCCCAGAGAGAGGCTGGCAGCAATGTCTTTTACCTTGTTTATGGATATTATCATGGGACACACAGAAACAGGCCCAGAAATAATCCAACAAGAACATGTTCATCAGAGATGTTTGTTTGGATGAAAAGGGCAATCACAGTGGGGATCATCTCACTAAAAGCTTTCCATCTGAAACAGCGTTTCGCTCCACTATGAGCTGATTGAACTGTCTCCGCCCCCTGTGTGCACCCAGACACACCCACTCCCCTCTACCCCCTCTCCCTCTTAGGAATGATGGATGTGATGAATGACTCCACATTCTTCTCAGACAGTGATGGGGGCCTCTTATTGGACAAGGCCGACTCCTCAGCCCGCATCCTGACTGGATGTTTTCACTCACTGCTCATCCTCTTCACATTGCTTGGCAACGTCCTTGTGTGTGCTGCCGTCACCCAGTCCCATCATCTGCGTTCCAAAGTCACCAACTATTTTGTGATCTCCCTGGCTGTCTCCGACCTTTTGGTTGGCATCCTGGTGATGCCGTGGAAGGCTGTGATGGAGATCACCGGGTTCTGGCCATTTGGTTCGTTCTGCGACACCTGGGTGGCGTTTGACATCATGTGCTCCACGGCGTCTATCTTGAACTTGTGTATTATCAGCGTCGACCGTTATTGGGCTATATCCAGCCCGTTCCGCTATGAGAGGAAAATGACTCCTAAAGTGGTATATGTGATGATCAGTGTGGCCTGGATGCTCTCCATCTTAATTTCCTTCATCCCTGTCCAGCTTAACTGGCACAAGTCCCAGACATTTACCTCAACATCCACCTCATCTATCGCCACCCCTTTCAGCTTCCAGGACTCCCCAAACTCCTCTAACCCCCTCGGGGATAACATCACTCATAAAGCCCCCCGGGACTGGCATAACTGTCACTTTAGTCTAAACCGGACCTACGCCATCTCCACGTCTCTGATCAGCTTCTACATCCCAGTGATCATCATGTTGGCCACCTACACCCAGGTACAGTGGAAATTATTTTAATTTTGTCCTAAAAGGCAACCTCTTCCCTGACATAGTGCATAACCTTTACCCAGAGTCCTGTGGGTCCTGTTTAAAAAGTATCACACTACATAGGTAATAGAGTGCCATTTCAGTTGCGTTGAAATAGTTCTAACTCCATATCCAGATCTATCGAATCGCCCACCGACAGATCAGCCGCATCGCCGTCTTAGAGCGAGCAGCAGAGAACGCCAAGAAGCGACACAACAGCATGGGAGGCGGCTCCAGCATCTCGGAGTCGGAGAGCTCCTTCAAGATGACGTTCAAACGGGAGACCAAGGTTCTCAAGACGTTGACTCTGATCATGGGTGTATTCGTGTGCTGCTGGCTGCCCTTCTTCATCCTAAACTGCATGGTGCCATTCTGCGAGCCTCTTCCCTCCAGCAACACAAAGGGCTTTACTTGTATCAGCTCCGAAACATTTGATGTGTTTGTGTGGTTTGGCTGGGCCAACTCGTCCCTTAATCCCATTATATATGCCTTTAACCCAGACTTCCGTAGAGCTTTCTCCATTCTCCTGGGCTGCCACAGACTCTGCCCTGGAGCTCACGGCATGGACACGTTTATTCTCAACAAGAAATGACTGACACAAAGACTCCCTCAGGCAGGTCGGTTGCCTGCAAGCTAACTACATTTGTTAGCCAGAGGAGTGTTCTATTACAAGCGCCTTGGTCTCAGCTAACTTTCTAGTTAAGCCATGTGGAATAAAAAGTGAAATAGCTTGACGGGATATGTCCCAAGAAAACGTGTCACAGCCTCAACTTGCCTGTTGGTCATAACTTACTAAATGCTTTTCCCCAAACTGGTAGAAATGGACGGTACAAACAAAGTACTACACCATATAGAGAATATGGTGTAATATGGGATGAAGAAAATGACTTTGTGGAGCAGAGTACTTGAGTGTGCTTAGATACAGGACAGTGAATCTGTTGTCTGTGCAGTGATCCAGTGAGTCCAGTGACTGCAGGCTACAGTGCATTTGGCCCCAGACATGATAGAGGGCCAGAGATGTAAAAAGTACAAAGCAAAGTACTCGGATGGGTTTACCCATTTTGGGAAGTTTCTAAACAAAACCTGACCAGGTAATGGGAGTTTATACCATAAATTATACCATAATTCATATTTTTTATTCTTTTTATTACCTTCATAGATCACTGTATAGTTTTGAATTCCACATTCATGGTCTTTTTGGTCCTAATTAGGAACTTCCCAAAAGTTGTGACCTCCACCAAACCCAGAAAATTACTTTTACTTTGTACTTTTTACAACTATGGAAAGGGCTAAAGGATAGGAGTTGGAAGGAAGACTGTGAGTGTCCTGTTGGTACGGTGCTGCCTGTGGTGGATAACCGAATGAGGCTACCTTGTCTTGATGCTCTCTAGCGAGTACATTTTTGTAGTTTGGGTGCCTCTGAATTAAATCATAGTTGTATAGTCAATGATATTGTAGCCTCCCACACGTGTATGAAATAAAGGCTTCCATGTTGATGGTTTGATAAGAATTGGACCTGCTTGGCAACATGTTTAGAAGAAGCATGTGATCAATCTTTGACTATCCAAACCTTGCTGAGGAGTTGCAGACAAGACAAGGTCCGAGGTGAGTTGGACATGGCCAAATAGGGGAGGGGTGGGGTAAAAACTAATAAATGTCTTATAAAATCCTGTACTGGATCAGCTGGAAGGATTTAAAGAGCACCAATACAAAGAAGACAGTTTGGTTGCATTATTGTGAATGTTTAAGAAGGACAATTTTTTTGGAAAGTAAAAAAAATGTATTGCAGTACCCAGGGCCAGCCCGAGCTATAAGCGAAAACTGTTTTCGACAAACTCTGATTTGTCATTTCAAAATAACAGTGCTTGTAATTCATTGAAATAATCATTGTTAATTCATTGCATAGATGGGTAGTGGGTCCATGATCACGTGTTGCTAAAATTAGTCTATTGTTGGATTAAACCAGGGGTGTCCAAACCCTTCCATGGAGGGCCTAGTGTATGCTGGTTTTTGGTCTTTCCCTTCAATTAGAGCCAAATTAGGACCTAGACTGCCAGGTGAGAGGAGATCCTAACCAGTTAGTGAGCTACTCCATCAGCCTTGTACAAGGTAATAGCAAAAACCTGCATACACTAGGCCCTCCATGGAAGGGTTTGGACACCCCTGGAGTAAACAGACTATAGTGAATATATTTTAAATGTAATTGTGTTTTCACATGTGTCACTGACAATATTCAATCAAATTGGGTGTACATCGTATTTGTTACTGTTGTTAATACAAAGTTTTTATAAAAAATATGTTAAAGGCTTTTTTTGCTATCACATACTGCTATTGTTCATTTACACACAATACAATTGCATGTAGTGCAATTCACTAGATTTATAATGAATTACAATGGTTACTGCAATGAATTAAAACGAGCTCTATTATTTTGAAGAGGCAAATCAGAATTTGTTTTGCCGGCACAATATAGTGTTGCCAGACAAATGGGTTTCACTTATACAGTAGCTTGGGCCGGCCCTGGCCATACCTCAAGAAAATATGTAATTCTTTACAAGTAAAATGTGTCCTCTTATGAACTGTTTAAATGTTATATATAATACAATCCATACCAAATATTTTAATACCAAATTATGTTTGATTAATTATTTTAATGATGGTAATGATATGCTATTCCATATCAAACATAAATATAATTGGTCCACGTGGATTTTGCCTTATTAATCGACTTCTCATATTGCATTGTGTCCTGTGGTTTTCCAAAACAATGCCAGTTGGCCAGCTTATACATAATCACACTCACTGGAGAGGCAGTCATTTCAATAATTGACATTTCATGATTACATTTCACATAATACATTTCCCATAATTAACTAGATTTGAAGCTAATTAAAACACATTGGAATGGAGCCCAGAAAGAAAAACAATACAACTCTATTCCCTATATAATTTTGTACATTGGCTAAAGGGATCTAGTTAAAAGTGGTGCACAGTACAAAGAATAGTTTGACATTTTGAATGATCCCAAAGTGTGTTTTAATGTATTTAAAATGATGCTATATTCAATGGCTGATGTATATTAGAACAGTGAAACCAATACTTATCTCTACTCAAAGAATGTCAGAATTGTTATAAAACTTGTTTTTTGGATAATTTGTCAAACTCATCCTTTTTCATCATATGGCTTACATATTTTTTTTCATTATTTCTCAGGTCTACACTGAATGTTTGTAAAGCAGTAGTAAAGTAATTACCTTGCTTTTTGGAACATAGATCTTCTGGTTTTATAACCCTATGCAGCTTAACATCCACCTCGTCCGCACATCACTAGTCTTTGACAGGGACTCTTCCCCAATCTGTATTCATCTCCAGAAGTAGCGAGCAATCTGAATCACTGAATGGAATAACATCTAATAGAGTTGTGCTAAAAAATTTGCATACCCTTGGTGAATTGGTAATGGATGTACCATTTTCAAAGAAAACAGGATTGAGCAGGCAAACATTTTTTTTTCATATAAACTGTAGATCATAACATAATGGCACAATCATAATAGAAAACATGGGAACAATGAAATAATTAAATGACTTTTCACTATGGGCCTTGTTGACTCCGCACCAAACATAATGTAGCGCTTATGTTTGTGACCATAAAGCTCTATTTGGTCTGATCACTCCAAATTACAGTGTGCCAGAAGCTGTGAGGCATCTCAAGGTGTTGTCGGGCATATTGTTACCAGGCTTTTTTGTGGCACATTAAAGGCTTCTTTCTGGCAACACGACCATGCAGCTAATTTTTGTTTAAGTATTACCGTATTGTGCTTCTTGAAACAACCACACAGTCTTTTTCCAGTGCACCCTGTATGTCTCGAGGTTACCTGTGGGGTTTTCTTTGTATCCTGAACAATTCTTCTGGCAGTTTTGGCTGAAATCTTTCTTGGTCTACCTGACCTTGGCTTGGTATCAAGAGATCCCTGAATAAGTGATTGAACAGTACTGAGTGGCATTTTTTAAATATTCCAGTACCTTATTACGCAGGTCTTTTGACATTTCTTTCCTGCTCCGCCTGGCTCAGTATCTAGCCTGCTCACCTTATCCACATGAGAACTAACAAACCCATTGACTATTTATACACACACACTAATTGCAATTTTAAATGCCACAGGTTTGAGAAAGAAATCTTTAATTGCTTGTCTGTAACAAGGCCAAACATTCAAGGGTATGTAAACTTTTGATCAGGGCCATTTGGGTGATTTCTGTTATCAGTATGGGTTACAAGGGAGCCAAACAACTTCAGTCATATACAAAAGTTTAGGCACCCTTGACAATTTCCATGATTTTCATTGATAAATAATTGGGTGTTTGGATCAGCAATTTCATTCTGATTTATCTGTAGGTATATATAAATATAACTGAAGTACACAGTAATATTTCATTAGTGAAATGAGGTTTATTGGATGACCGAAAATTTTCAATATACATCAAAACAAAATTTTTACAGGTGCTTAAATTTGGGCACCCCAACAGAAATAGCACATCAATATTTAGTTGAGCCTCCTTTAGCAGAAATAACAGCCTCTAGACCAGGGTTCATTAACTCTGGTCCTGGAGGGCCAAAACACTTCTGAAATTTGTTCTCTCTTTCTAATAAGGGACTGGTTTATAGGGAAAGCAGCTGATTGCAATTAACTACTAGCTAAAATAAAGTCTGAAGTGTTTCGGCCCTCCAGGACCGTAGTTGATGACCCTGCTCTATACCCTTCCCATAGCCTGTAATGAGTGTCTTGATTCTGGATTAAGGTATTTTGGACCATTCCTCCTTGCAAAACATCTCCAGTTCAGCTAGGTTTGATGGTTGCCAAGCATGGACAGCCTGCTTCAAATCACCCTACATATTGTCAATGATATTTCGGTCTGGGGACTGGGATGGCCATTCCAGAACATTGTACTTGTCCATCTGCATAAATGCCAGAGTAGATTTAGAGCAGTGTTTTGGGTTGTTGTCTTGATGAAATATCCAGCCTCGGCGAAACTTCAATTTTGTGACTGATTCCTTAACATTATTCTCAAGTATCTGCTGATAAGGAGTGGAATCCATGCAACCCTCAACTTTATCAAGATTCCCAGTACTGGAAATGGCCACACAGCCCCACAGCATGACAGAACCTCCACCAAATTGTACTGTGGTAAAATTGTCAGGGGTGCCTAATTGTCAGAGGTGCCTAAACCTTTGCATACGACTGTACCTAACCTCATATTAAACCTGACAAAGGAGTTGTCTCAATGCTAAGGCTTCCATCCTGCTGAACACTAAACTGTAAAAAACATCCATGCCAACACTCAAATACATAGTGGTGTCATAGAGAGATCGCAGTTGTGTCCAATGTTCTACTGAGGGCTTTGAACTGTCCTTGCCTCACTGTCAGCACAGCTTTCTCCAGTGTGCTAAAGGCAATATTACAGAGACACAGCCAGTGGACTGCAATTAATGTGACAACAATTGAAGAGAAGTCCGGTGCCCTGATATGAACTACGGAAACTGGAGTCAGAGAGAGTCAGAGCTGGAGGGCAAGATGGATGGAGGCAGAGCGGCAGGGATGCATGGAGGGAGGCGGGATAGAGTCAGAGATGGAGGCAGTGACCGATCGAGGGACACGTCGATAATGAAGACATCATTATTGTGTTTTTGTTTCCCTGGGTATCTCTTAAGTGGCTCCCTGTTATCTATAAAATACTACTTTACCTGCATTAACAATTTTAATATGACTCTTAATATTTTAATATTTTCCAGTCCACGCTTAATCTGTGTCCCTAATACAGGTAAAGTCGACCCAACATGGGACACAACGAGGATGTAGTTAAGACATATAATATAAACTGTAATTGTGTTTGAAGAATTATACACAAGAGTGCCATGTCTACAAAGTACTGTATATCAGATGATACCAGCATTCTGTTTAAAAAATAGCAGTTACTGTGACCCATAGAATGAGGAAATAACCCAAATCAATGTCTGCTTATTCATGCTACAACCCCAAAGTTGTTTTAGGCATTATATTATACATTACTTGAAAATACTAAATGCATGGCTTTTCAGTTGGTTAACATGATTGGGTTTGCCATATAGACCCTTCTAACTAAACATTATGTTGTGTTACATGAAAAGCTGATGACTGCATGTATTAATGAATACATTAATTATTAGAACACAGAAAAAAGCAAACACTGAAAATTCAGATTTATTGTATTGCTCAATGATTGAATAGGTTTTACAGTTGGATAAAGTATTTTTCACAAAGATGAAAGTTATAGTGTTGATTGTTTATATATAGGTAAATGACAGAAAATTGTCAAACTGCAATTGCAAGTGTCGGGAGTACCTATTTAAAAGGGAATTAATTGTAAATAGATTGTTTGTGTCACGGAATTGAGGTGTGGTTATAAGGAAGGAAGATCACAGGCAGGTGGACGTTTGCAGGTTTTAATATAAAGAATCTTGACTCATACACATATAGGATTAACCCCCCTTAAATATATATATATACATACATACGCGTTATAGCTATTTACCTGGTAATACGCAGAATATAAATGGGTACTGTCTACTTATGGGCTCGTATTACGCTCGGGACCGGAGTGAATGGAATGGTGCACAACTCACAAAACCCAGTGTGCAAAACAAAAAAACACTGGGTTTTGTGCGTTGCGCACCATTCCATTCACTCTGGTCCTGAGCGTAATACGAGCCCGTCCTCCCCAATTAAGATCCACCGACCGGAGCTGATACATATACATATACATATATATACAGTATTTATGTTATCAACACAATGGTTAGTAAATTTAACACTGACAAAACATATTTTTTACAAAACAAAATTGCAAAAAATTACAATGTTGCCTGTTAATACATATTATGGAATATTTCCGTAATAAACACAGCACTGCAAAAACAAATCTGTAGAAAAACAGTAAAAAGAACTGACAAAAATGTACCACTACTTTTTCTATTATTTTACAGACATTTCCTTCAAGACAATAAAAGAAAATACTTTATAAACACAGTAGATATCCATTAGCACACAGAGCTGACATTACTTTTTAATGGACATTTATTGTGTTTATAAGGACTTTCTGTTATTATCTTGAAGCAAATGTCTGTAAAAATAACAGAAAAAAGTACTGGTAATTTGTTGACAATTTACAGTTTTTTCACTGATATTTTTTTACAGTGCAAGAGTATTTAACAGAGGAGTAATATATTATTTACAGAAAAGAGGTGCAAAACATATTGTTTTGGCTAAAATATATAGTTGTAATCAAAATGATTCAACCCCCATTGCAAATCAGGTCTATTGTCAAAATGTACAGACTTTCAACTGTTTGCAATGAACAAATCAAACAAAAGCAATTGAAATAGCTCAACACACCTAATGCTTCAAGTGGTTTCCCCAAATTCAACTTGAAATCCACCTCATAATGACTTCTCTAGTCTCAAAGTTATTCAACCCACTGAATAGAATCCCTCACAACAGCACTAATATACAAAACAGGTGTTGTCTCAAGCCACCTGTTGCAACCAACCAAGGGCTTTATTAGTTTTGCCAGGTGTGCTTGAACTCATGAAATACCTGAACTGGTTAGGGGTTTGTTGAGTGTCACTTTTAACTGCATGTTAGAAACATGGCTAAGACAAACAAATGGTCCAAAAAAGATGAGAAGATATCATCACCCTTCACAAACAAGGTACAGGATACAAAAGATAGCAAAGGCGCTGAATGTTTGCAGAGATACTGTTGGAATGGGTAGCAGTTTTTGGCATAGGCGAAGCGGGCAGCAGACCGGGGCGGCATTTTTTCATGGCACGAGGGCGGCACAAGCACTTTAAAAAATTCCCCTGTCCCGCAAGGCGGTTTTCTATTATCTATCCCATCACTGTGTGGGGAATTGGCAAATTGGCACCCCCTGCAGCTGCTTTTTCCCCCCCTGCAGAAATTTAGAAAATAAATTTAATAAAGGTATAATAAAGGTACTCAACTATGTTCTCTCTGTATGATTACGGTATCCATGTCATGAATGAAGGGCTAATTGGTGTGTATAACTCTTACGTTTGTTAGCCTTTTTGCCATGATGTTTGCTATGCTTATACAACAATAATCTGGTTTTAACCACAGGGTGAGCACGGTTTGACAACGTGACGCAAATCCGGAAGTGCCTTAAACCTGCATTCTATCTGAATTCCAGCTGGGGGAGCTATGTCTATGAGAATGAGAGACACTTCTCACTTGATTTATTACCTCAGTAAACATTTTCATAATGAGTATATGGTCTCAATCGCAAGATTTAAGCCTTCTGCAGTTTAACATGATGTTCATTTTTTTAATTACGGTCTCATTGATTTTAAAATTGGCAATAAAGCATTTAGGGCGTGGCTATGGCGTTCGGTTGTACGACAAGACACTCAAAGGAGTTCACAGTTCATTTTTTTCAGTATGTATCTTAACATTTTGTTTTAACACTGTTTTTCGTTAGCATCCCAATTAATATCAGTTAGCTAGCTAGATTACTCCTCCTTCTTGTCTAAAATCGTCACATCCGCAACCAAGATGTCTGCGCCTGTAACAGCAAATTCGATGACCCAAATCAGATCTTCACAAACAAATGGGTGATGTCACATGTTACGTCCAGTGATATATACAGTCTATGGCAGGGGTCTCCAAACCCTTCCATGGAGGGCCTAGTCTATGCTGTTTTTTTGTCTCTCCCTTCAATTAGAGCCCAATTAGGACCTGGACTGCCAGGTGAGGGGAGATCCTAACCAATTAATGAGCTACTCCATCAGCCTTGTACAAAGTGAAAGCAAAAACCTGCATACACTAGGCCCTCCATGGAAGGGTTTGGAGAACCTTGGTCTTTGGTTTTAACTCAACAAACACAAGATCTAATTTCACCATAATATTGTGCTTTGCAACAAAACTGTTACAAGTTCAGTTATTATTTATTTCTGCCATTTGGGTTAACGTTAGGCCCTGTAATTAGCCAACATAATTTTCAAATCTGTAGGTAGCTTCAAAGACGAACATTTGCTATTTGCTACAACTCTATTTCGTGACAATGTATAGTTTAACAAGTCAAACCTAAAAGTGTGCCATGCATAGAATTTGAGGCAGTAACCAAAGAGCTAATAGTTCCTCCCTAAAAGTTAGATTAATATAGCATCTAATGACAGACATTTAGCATGTAAGGGCATGTTTATGTATCCTTCCTATTATGTTTGGGGTCAATTTGACCCCAGGCTGTTTTAGCTGTATAAAACATAATCCTGCTGTCTTTTGCTTTTAATTTCAATTGCAATTCAATTGCAATTTCAGGGGGACTTCTAAAATATTTTGGAGCATCCTCTGCCACTGGTCACAGGACAACACAGGACTGGAATACTCTAGACCCTTCAGGGGATTCTAATGAAGGATTTGTGCAATTGAGAAATATCATTTTCTCTTTCACTTATGTTGTTATAATAAATATAGGAAACCTACAGTGTGTGGGAGGCAAGAGGGATTCATTGAAGTATGACCCTATGACCCTCTTTAGATAAATATTTTTCACAAACCCACCATTAAAAATGTGTACAGAACTACCAATGTCTTTATTGGAACTATGTCATTGTGTACCCAAAAAAGATTTTGACAGATTTGATATAATAACCTTTTGACAGATTTGATATAATAACCTTTTGACAGATTTGATATAATAACCTTTTGACAGATTTGATATAATAACCTTTTGACAGATTTGATATAATAACCTTTGCAGGAAATAAGGGTTGAAATGGGGGGAAGAAGATCATCAAGAAGAAGATCATCAAGAAGTACATGTGATACTCTTCATATGAGGAAAAAGATTATGTTATGATAACATGTGTCACAGTGCAGGAATATACGGTAACAGAAGAGGCGTAGCAGGCAAACAGGGTGGCGAGTGCACAACGGTATATGTTCAGACTAACACTTATGCTTCATAGACACGTGGAGAATCAAAGAGCATACGCAATTATCTGTACTGAAAGAACAGGAGTACACACAAATATAACAATCCTCCATGTTCTATAGTGCCATGGAACACTTTGGCTTAAACATCAAGATTGTACAATTATCTCTAACCACTTAACACAGCTGCCAACTTACATCACAGATACACATCCTTGGACTGCAGGAAACCAATATACCAACATCAACTCATAATGGTACACTGTTAGCAATTTTTGTAATTTCGTCAGTAACTTACTGTAATTTCCACAGTATCATACTGTAAATAATACATACAGTAGACTACTGTAAAAAGTAAAAACTTTTAGCAATTGTTGTAATTTTATCAGTAAACTACTGTAATTCCAAATGTTTCCTACTGTAATTACTAAATACAGTAGACTACTGTTAATTGAATTAACTATTTGTAATTTCTGTAGTTTTATCAGTAACTTACTGTAATTTCAACAGTGTCATATTTTAATTACTACAGTGTATTGCATTGTATTGTGGACATATATTCAATAGGCAGAA
>JACXGM010002378.1:0-27687 GCA_016801145.1 Umbra pygmaea
CTGATATGCATGCACAACTTAAATGATGCGTTCTCCCCGTTAAGTTAATTTTATTTAAGTTAGAATTTGCACATTTAACATTAAAATAATAACTAAAGGATATTATTCTGCCACGCAATGGCTTGTGGTAGGAGGGGCATCAATGACCGCTAGGGGGGGCACGGCCCCCGAATGCCCCTCCATAACGCCGACACTGCTGAAGTCCATGAATGTATAGGAGAATGTGATATGTACTCTCGGCCACCGGGTGGAGCCAGAACCCATGGCACAGTCCAAAACTAATTTGTGAGGGAACTAAAAAACACTGATGGCCCAATCATCATCCTAACCGTGACACATACGTCTTTTAAACAAGAAAGTTAATGCTTGTGTAAGGCATTAACATACAGTCTAAAAACTCTTTAAGATGGTGTTTGTAAAAGAGCAAATTGATGACAAAGATATGAAAATGATGGCAAACATTGGACAAATATTTCACAATGACAGATAGTATCATCAACTGTTCAGCCACTTGTCATTATAAATGTTATAAAACATTAACACCTTGGATACCAAGGCTACCTTGTCACCTTGTATGATAGGCCATGGGAAGATGTTACCATTTCATCAAAATCTTCTTTTAGGTTCTTGGGTTGTTTGATAAGATTAGTTAAAGTTTTCTCAAGGGAACCCACATTAAGCCTGATCCCAAGTTTGGTAACCATTGTCCTAACTTTTGTCTTTGCTTGCTTTCTTAGATGCTTTAGATCTGTCTCAGCCTCACAACTGCCACACCCATATCTGTCTGGCATCTGGAAGATGTTTGCAGACCTAGCAGGCTTCGATGTGGCGGGAGAGTTGTTTTAAATAGCAGTTTGTCTAGTTATGTAGCAGAATCACCACTTCTATAGCCAATATGCACTGGTCTGTGGAGTGCAAAGCTAATATCTAATGATGCCAAGTTTTCTAACAAATTTTGTAAGCAAAATAGCACTACAAAACTACATATACACCACCAGTAGTCAGTAAGTAATATTTTGCATGACCATTCCTATTTTTCACAGCAAACCCAAGTGGGTGCTACACATTGGTGGTGGATGAGGTGGGCTTTCCCCCTAACTATGTAAAAGCACTTTCCGTTTCTTGAAAAGCACTAATAAGAATAATTTATTATTATTAAATCCACCTAAAGCGTTTTGCTCAATTTTTGTCATTGTTGACCAAAGCACCCGATTGCAGATCAAAGATCCACCTAAGTTTAAAAAACTTGTGTTTCGAATATTTATGTTTGGTTGAGGGTAGAGGTTTTCTACTGGCAATACATCCAAATTGGTTGTTGGCCTGGAAATTGCATCCAATTGTACATTCGGAGACTTGGTGACCACAAGATTCAACCAAGTTCTGCAGTCCATCAAGTTTTTTATCCCTAAGCATCCCCACACAGGTCATGGGAGCAAAAACACATTTATCACAGCTCCTGTTGATGTACACCTCTTAGTTACCATAATATTGCCTTTATTGCCCTAATTGTGGAGATGGGTATTTTCAGACATGTGGATGTTTTTTATAGACATTGAATATTAACAACATTTAATTTAATTTATTCATTATTGATATAGTACAATATGGAAATCAGCCAAATAAATGTAGTGATGAGATAAGTACAAAACAATTACACAATATTTACATAAAATAATCTATATTTTCTATATTCTTCATTGTTCATTCAAGTTTTTCAGTATAAAAATAAACATCTATTATGAAAACAAATATTACTACATAATAGCAGCTTATTAGCCTATCTATACACAACGTATTTAAAAAAATATGCCATAAAAATATATGGTGTGCAACATCTATATATATATTCTCCATATGAAGACATCCACACTGGAACGTTTCACAGTTCTGTCTCTTTCATCTGAGGGTTTAGGGTTGATACATCTTTCTGGGGAATAACATGGATCACAGGAGCCTCTTCTATTTTATTTTTCGATGTTGATATTGAGTTTGTTTCTGTTGATGTGGGTTCCTCAATGACATATTTTGTGAATCCAATGTTAAAGAGGCCTGAAAAAATATAAATTTTAACATGCATTAGAGAGGGTTGTTAAAATGGTGTGTTCTGTCATTGTGTTGTTCACTCATTGTAGGGTATTACATACCATTTGCCCTTCTTCCTCTTGACTGCTTCTCTTCATTGCTTGACTTTGATTTGCTGCTCTCCACAGATTGATCAGAGTCTTCATTTTCTAAAATGATCATAACAATAATCATCTCGAATTATTATTTGTGAGAAGTTAAAACTTAGTGACAGTGAACTGTGTTTTGTTTTCTGATCTATAGGAAAATAAAGCCTATCTAGAGTATGACCCTCCATCAAACTTTACAGAATGACCCTATATAAAAAGGTTACAGAGATTAAGTTTTAGATATTAAGATAGTTAGATTAAGATAGATAGCCAAATGCAGGGTAGTTGAAAATTATCTGATGCTACTTTTTGTAAGGTTTCTAATGTTTAATGGAATGTTAAATTATCTAGTTTCTTATGGTAGATAAAAAAAGTTAAAAGGAGTGAAATTAAAATTGAGAACTTGAGTTGTCTTCATAATCTAAACACAATAGGGAAAGATAATCTACAAAGTGAGAAGAAGAAGTTACCTTTCTTCCAGAGCATATGAGCTCTTCTAAGCTTGATCCCAAAGAACACTACTACGACTAGTAGACCAAAGATCAGGCATGTCACGAGGAAGATCAGTAGCGGTGAATTTCTATTACTTCCTCTCTGACTCTCTGTGCCGTTTATGGAACTTCCTGTGAATGAAAAGTACAACTTTAGCGTTTTATTATATTGGCTGGTTTATACAACACGAACCTGACATAGTTAACCAGATCTGTGTGCACGTAGGCTGGGTATAAACAAGATGCTACGAAGCAAATTCAACATCCCCAGGGTTTATTTTCATTAGCTGGCTTCGCTAAACCTAACAACTGCAATCCCATATAAGCAGTTTCACAACCCTTGTAATCATTTGTTAAATCAACCCAGCTTTTCCTAATCTAGCAACGAGCGTGTTCACTTAAAAGGGGCGGTGTGTGCACAATACGACCAGTCTCTGTTCTTACCTCCAGCATCGGTGGAGTTGGTTTGAGTGACATTATAAGGAATGTCCTCCGTCGTCTGGGACACTGATGTCAAATCTACAGGTAACAACAGGGGATTGAATGAATTTATTATACAATTATAAGGAGCAGTACAGTACACCTTATTCATATAGTATATTGAGTGTATTTGTGGACACAAATATAGGAATTCAATTAAACAATTGGTTTAATACTAATATAACTGGATGCTGCTGTAGGATGCTGTGCATAACATTAAAATAGATATTATAATATAATATACTAATATTTAATGTATTCCTTTAGCAATTTGTAAGGAAATGTATCAAACTCACAAAACATGAATCTGATTTGGAAGCTTAATACAATGTGTCATTATTATTAAATTATTATTAAACCTTTATTTAACCAGGTGGGCACGGTCATAACATCTTACCTCTAGCATTAGTGGAGTTGCTTCCTGTGTCATTATAAGGTGTGTACTCTGTTGTCTGGGAAACCGATGGCAAATCTACAGCTAGTAAAAGGAGGTAGGAATTCAAGCATTATACAGCTATTTTAGACACTGAATGCATTCCATTCAGGATATATACACAAAGGTAAAACTATTAACTATATGACCTCATCAAGTTAATAAGTCTTGTGTTTTGCAATTTGGAAATAAACAATATTCAAACAAAATGGGCAAATTATCTAACAAAAACATCTGCATTTAAGATATATTATAAGGTAAATGTAAAGGTACTTAAGTTGTCACACACATAAATGTAGCGAAATTCATTCTCTGCATTTAACCCATCCCTCAAGGGAGCAGTAAACGGGCCATACATTTGAGCCCTACACCATTGGCAGAAGAACCGAAGTTTCGAGAAAATAAAAGATTGTTCATGGGTGTCAAACTCTATGAAGTGCTGTGTGTCCACAATTTCCCTTTTACCTTATAATTGACTTATTAATTAAGGTCACAAAGTAGTTTAGACCTCCCCTTATCTGGTTGTCTTTAACCTTATAATTGACTTATTAATTAAGGTCACAAAGTAGTTTAGACCTCCCCTTATCTGGTTGTCTTTTACCTTATAATTGACTTATTAATTAAGGTCACAAAGTAGTTGGGACCTCCCCTTATCTGGTTGTCTTCATTATAAGACACCAAATGACAGGACATATAAAAAACCAACAGACACAACTGTATGCCCTCTCAAGAATGTGTTTGACACCTGTGACATCGGCCATTTGCCATAGTAAACGTTGTCCAATTGCAGAACATGTACCAGATAGTGATTACAACTTTTATCTTTCACAAATTAAGTATAGGTTTTGTCATGTTAAAACGTACAGCAAGTCATATAGTTGATGTTTTTCATACATCAGTTTTACTTACAGTGTGTGCTGAGTTGTTGGTCAGGTGTCGATGGTCGTGATCCCCTAGTATTGGGCCAATCTGTGGCTGTAGTTGTGGATGTTTCTATTGACACCTGTGGTTTTGGCCAATGGGAGAATGTTTTGGAAGTTGATGTTGATAGTATTTCTGTTGGATGTCCTTTACTGGTCCAATAAGGGGCCCTTGTGGAGTGCAATTCCTCATTGTCTGTAATATTAATATTAACATTAATAAAATTTACTGTGCAATATATACACATAACAGTACTTTATTTTCTCTATATTCCTGTATATAAAATAACAAATCAAGTTTAAAATATGTAACTGAATAATGTATTCGACTTTTAAATAATATCAGATAACTATCTGGCTTGGCACTTTCTCACAGGGTATTTTAAACATTGGGAAAAGTACCAACAGCGTCACTGTGCACAGAAACCACAAAAATACACACATTCGCTTTCATGTTCCTCAAACAGACAACGGCAAGAAAAACTTAATTTTATATCAAATCTGACTTGTTTTCTCATAATTTGTTAGATATTGGCACTTTAATGTCAATTATATAATCTTTCTGTAGAGAGATTTTTCATGCACAGGTAACCTCGTCCCCAGGGAAGTGTCTGGGAACGAGATTAGCACACTGGAAACATGATCAAGACACACTTCCGAACTCCACACCCAAATGCATCGTCGATCAAATCAGCAGCTGAGCTATGTCAGGAAGCCTTGAAAAGGCCATTGGGTGAAAACAGACATATTTTTGGAATCTGTGACCAGAGAGTTCCAATCCAGTGTTTTTAATTAGTTATGTCATATTAACTTGTATTAGTTATGGGTTTAGGAGACCCACTGAGAAAAGTCTTTTCAATGTCTTTGCAGCATCTTTTCAACCATAAAGACGTATTTTCAACATTGATTGCTTAGTGGGAAGTCTTTCTTGAAGAATCAGATTTTGATATTTTTAATTAATGACTCTGTTCCTGTACTCAGGTAAGTTTATGTCTCCTGGGCACAGGAAGTTACAACACAGTCCTCCTACACTGGAAACAGGCAACAGGCCAAGCCATTATATTTTGACCCTCAAAAACCCAGGACACATTTTCAGGAAGAGAGTCCGATCTAGGAAAATGTCCAGGGAATCTGCTAAAATGTGCATTCCCACAAGCATTTGGACAAATAACATGAGACATTATGTAAATATGTCTCAATATATTCAACATATGAAAATACTGAATATTTTTACATATCACTACAAGACATTTGTCCAGCAACCAATATTAGAGTATACAGTAGACATCATTGACAGAAAACACATCAGTCAACGTTTGTCCTACCCTTACTCAACCACCACTTTTAAAACTAGGCAATTTCTTACATTCCATATGTCTTTGTTTATATACCTTCATTTATAAATAATTTGGTGTTTGGATCAGCAATTTCATTTTAATCTATCAAATAACTGATGGACACAGTAATATTTCAGTAGTGAAATTAGGTTTATTGGATGAACAGAAAATGTGCAATATGCATCAAAATTAAATTAGACAAGTGCATAAATTTGGACACCCAAACAGAACTATCACATCAATATTAAGTTGAGCCTCCTTTAGCAAAAATAACAGCCTCTAGACGATTCCCATAGCCTGTAATGAGTGTATGGATTCTGGATGAAGGTAGTTTAGACCATTCCTTCTTGCAAAACATCTCCAGTTTAGTTAGGTTTGATGGTTGCCGAGCATGGACAGCCTCTTCAAATCACCCCACAGATTTTCAATGATATTCAGGTCTGAAGACTGGGATGACCATTACAAAACATTGTTTTGAGCAGTGTTTAGGGTCGTTGTCTTGTTGAAATATCGAGCCCCGGCGTAACTACTTTGTGACTAATTCCTCTATATTATTCTCAAGTATCTGCTGATATTGAGTGGAATCCATGCAACCCTTAACTTTAACAACATTCCCAGTAACGGCACTGACGACACAGCCCTACAGCATGATGGAACCTCCACCAAATTTTAAGGGGGTAGCAAGTGTTTGTCTTGGAACGCTGTGTTCTTTTGCCGCCATGCATAACGCCCCTTGTTATGACCAAATAACTCCATCTTTGTTTCATTAGTCCACAGCACTAGTCCAAAAATTAGTCCAAAATGAAGCTGGCTTGTCCAAATGTGCATTTGCATAACTCAAGTGACTCTGTTTGTGACGTGTGTAAAGAAAAGGCTTCTTCCACATCACTCTCCCGTACAGCTTCTCCTTGTGTACTGAAATGTTGAATGATGCACAGTGACACCATCTGCAGCAAGATGATGTTGTATGTCTTTGGAGGTGGTCTGTGGGCTGTTTTTGACCGTTCTTACCATTCTTTGCCTTTGCCTCTCCGATACTTGGCCTGCCACTTCTGGCCTAAACAAGAACTGTGCCTGTGGTCTTCCATTTCCTCACTATGTTCCTCACAGTAGACACTGACATCTTAAATCTCTGCGATAGGTTTTTGTAGCCTTCCCCTAAACCATAATGTTGAACAATCTTTGTTTTCAGGTCATTTGAGAGTTGTTTTGAGGCCCCAATGTGGCCACTCTTCAGAGGAGAGTCAAAGACAACAACAACTTGCAATTGGCCACCTTAAATACCTTTTCTCATGACTGGATGCACCTGTCTATGAAGTTCAAGGCTTATTGAGCTCACCAATTAATCAGTGCTAGGTAGTTACAGGTATTCAAATCAACAAAATGACAAGGGTGCCCATATTTATGTACTTGTCTAATTTCAAATTTTCTGTTAATCCAATGAACTTCTTTTCACTACCAAAATATTACTGTGTCCTTCAGTTATTTAATAGATCAAAATGAAATTGCTGATACAAACACCTTTTATCTATTTATAAATGAAAATCATGGAAATTGTCAGGGGTGCCTAAACCTTTGCATACAACTGTAGGTGAAATGTGTAAACCATAAATATGGTACTTACGATTCGTTCCAATTGTCACAAAATCCATCAAAGATAAATGGTTGTAGGTTGGATGATGAGCAAAGCATTTTATTGTAACTTTCTTCTTGTGGGACTGGACATGTAAGATATCCGTGGAAGAATATGTGTTTTTCTCATTAAACGTCTGAGATGGGAGCTGAGCTGAATAACAGAGAGGTTTAATGAAGTGAAACTGTAAACATTTCATATGTAACAGAGTTTCATCAACAAGAAACATCATCCTTCTTCTGATGATAGCTGACCTACTGTACACTGTCATATGCAGAGAAAATACCAAACTTTCAATTCCCTTTATTTTGAATGATATACTGTGGGATGCATGGGTCTTTTGGTTTTATAGGGAAAGTCAGTTTTGAGGCCTTTCCCTTGATTATTGCTATTACATTATCCTGTCCTACCAGTCCCAAGTATTTCCCAATTCTATTTTCATGTATGTTGAACACTTTCAATACTGTATTGTGTCACAGACATGAAAGGCAAAAACCACCGTGTAGTACCAACACTCAGCACCTAGGGCGTAGGAATGGGGGGGACATGTTACAGACAGGCAATATGGTCCCCTCCCAAAAATAAGAACAAATTGTGAAAAATATATGGTGTCCCCCCCCCCCAATATCAAACTCGTTCCTACGCCCACAGGGAACCATCAGCTTCACCAAGTCACTCCCTAAAAAATGTACTTAGTGTATCATTTTATTTTAGTTTCTAGGGGGTTTATATTATCAATTTTATTGAAATGTATGTATATATATATATATATATATATGTATATATGTATATGTATATGTATATATATATATATATATACCCTTTTCTTTATTACAACTAATTGGCATTATGACCATTCACATCTGATTTTCGTTCTCCAAAAAATTTTTTGGACTAATACAATTTTGCGGCCTGCATAGACGCAGACGTCAATGCAAGATTCTGTAAATCACTTTACAGATCACATAGCTAAGCCTAGAATCATATAATTTACAACTTACATACCAGTTTACTAGCTAGGTGGGTTCCTGATATAATCATTTGCCATTTTTGTCTAGCTTCATTAAAACTAAGAAATACATCTAGAATAAAGTAAACTTACCAAAAATTTCTAACCCACTCTCAAACATCCATGAGATTTTGGGAGGATGGCTGTTTGCCTTTACAGAACATTTGACAACAGTCATCTCATTGTGTTCTGTTACCACCAAGGTTGGTTTACCTTAAACATAAAAAAGATTGATGTTATGATTTTTCGATTCAGTTTAATTAACTTGAAGTTTGAATAAGGCAAGCACTCCACTAACATCCATTTTCTACTCAGTACATCAGTTAAGGGGAAATATGTGTGCTTTCCTAATCACTATTACAACAATGTCATGATGACATGTCAACTTACCCAAAACTGTCACATTAATCATCTTCTTCACAGGCGTGATGTGACTGTAGTGTGAACATGTGTAAAGTCCTCCATCTTTAAAGGTAACATCAGACACACTGATTGAAAAATCAGTAGCAGAAAGGTTGGTTATCCTGTAACGCTTGTCTCTCAAGGCTATTAGCAAAAAGGGGGAGAAGAAGGCACGTCACAAAATTACTTATATACTACTTACATAACGTGTCACAATATGAGTAGGAAAAAATACTTCTATATTACACCACTATTATCATTCCAGCCATACAGATGTCCACATTGATAACATAGTTTAAGTCTTGTGTTCTCATTTAGTAGACATTCACTCAACTTTCAAATAGTGAAAAAGGAATTGTATCCGTAGATCAAATGCATCTTAGTACACCTCTACAGGTGGTATTATAATATCCTCACCCTTCTGTGCATTGAAAAACATCACTTCCCCTTTTGGATTCATCCATTCCACAGGGCTCCTGGCTGCATTTCTAATGCGACATGTCAAAGCTAGTGTCTTACCCTCTATCATGGTAATATGTTGCACTGCAACAATTCCTGCAATGGGAAATATCAATAGTTTAAAACAGGACTTATTTTAATGCACATGACAGAAGGATCCAATATAACTGGAGCATGAATCCAAGGTTACTTCAACAGCATTTTTCTCTTTCTCAGACATAATAAGAATAATATAGTGATAGGAATGGACTTTATCAAAACAGATGTAGGGGAGGCAGATTGATAGATAAATGTAAATGACTTGGGCCCATTTTCCACTGCCGATGCACGTACACCTACATACCAGACAACTTTCACAAAACTCTCTGTATTGCAACTGTAACAGGAAATCAAATATAGTGTGGCCAGTCATTGTTCACATGAGGGGTGTGAAAGAGAAAACAAAGACCTTGTGGTTTTCTTCACACTGCGTAAGTGTCATGTGCTCCTTTTCGTGTGCTACTGCAATGATAACTAGTCACAGGCCCACTGTATGGAAAACTGAATTGTGGGGGCAATTTCACACCATTTTATATTGGTGGGCTTGAGAGGTTTTGAGGAGTAACTGTTTTTATAAAAGGTGTGGGCTAGCAGAATCTAACCTTCTGGTAAGCTCATAAAAATAGCAGTGACTAAACCAAGTACATTCCATGGGGGTGGTCTATGGGGGTCTATGGAATTACTGTCAAACTGACCTGTGGATTTTAGAGTTGTTTGCAATAAATTAATTAAAGGTGCATTATCTAAGCACTCGTCAGTAACCCCAAATATGAGCATAGTATAAAAAAACATGTAAAGATTATATTACGGTGTACAGTTTTGCTCATGAATTTACAAACCCCTGACAGAATTTGTGAAATATTGGAAAAAAAACTTTTAAATATGACTGATCTTGCAGAGAACCTCTCTTGTTTAGGGGTAGTGATGAGGTGAAGTCATTCCTTATCATATAATTGTTTGTGCCCTTTTTAAATCATAATGATAACTGAAATCACCTGAGTAGCCCTGAGGTTTACATACCCTTGAATAATTGGCTTGATAATATACACAAAAGTTGAAACATATAGGTTTAAATGCTATTAAGGGCAAGTTTCCACACCTGTGACTTGTTTGATTAAAATAAGTGTCTGTGTATAAATAGTAAATGAGTTTCGTAGGTCCTGAGAGACCCCTGCACAATTCATCCAGGGCTGCACTGACTTTGCTGGATACTGTGCCAAGGCGAAAGCAAAATAACTGTCAAAGGGCCTTAGAGAAAATGTAGTTGAACTTCATAAATCAGGAAAAGGATATAAAAAGATATCTAAAGATTTGAAAATGCCAATCATTACAGTTCAAACTCTGCTGATACCAAGCCACCGTCAGGTAGACCAACGAAGATTTCAGCCAGGAAAACTGCCAGGAAAATTGGTCAGGAATGCAAAGAAAAACCCACAAGTTACTTCAGCTGAAATACAGGCTTGCATAATAAGGACATACTTAAAAGGAGGTAACAAAAATGGGTTGCACGGTCAAGTTTCCAGAAAAAAGCTGTTACTGCGCCAATCACAAAAAACAGATTGCTTACAATATGCCAAACAACACCTAGACAAGAGTGAGGAGACCAAAATTAAACTTTACGGTCACATCCATAAATGCTTTTTGGAGAGGAGTCAACAAGCCCTATGATGAAGAAAACCACCCCTACTGTGAAGCATGGAGATGGATCTCTGATGTTGTGGGGGTGTGTGAGCTTCAGGCACAAGGAATTTAGTCAGAATTGATGGCATAATGAATGCAGCATGTTAACAGCAATTATTGGAGGACAATTTGCCTTCATCAGCCCGGAAGCTGCGCATGGGACGCAACTGGACTTTACCAACATGATAATGATCCAATACACAAGGTCAAGTTGGCCCTTCAGTGGCTACAGCAGAATAAAGGGAAGGTTCTGGAGTGGCCATCACATAACTTTGTTTTGTCTGATCACTCATGTTTTCTTTGAAGATAAAGGACACATCTTACAAATTCTGCCTGGGTATCTAACCTGATGAGCAGGACTGTAGTCATTCTTCATTTTCGACAGGTCCTGATATATTTTTTAACTAACCAAATTGTAACATAATGCTGTATGATACATAAACCACTAAATTACCAAACATATTGAAACAAGCCAACAATCAAACAGGTACAAATGTTCAGTGTGATACAATGTTGAAGGCATTTGTAAATCAAGTTTTTTTTCTAACCTCTCAGTCTACAAGAGAAACCACAAGATGTTTATCATGTACTACTAGTGTACAAAACACAAGTCAATCAACAAGCAATATCTTTCCCACTTGAGCCACTTTTAATAACAGAAATTATATCTCAGAATGTAAGTAAAGCTCCCAACATTTATTACAGAACAGCGATTCACCTCCGCAATACTGAAAAAAACAATAATGTCTATAAAAAGAATGTCCATGAAAAATTATCAGATACCCTTACTCTTTCTTTGTCAGTGTATCAAAGTATAAAATGAACAAATTATTGTATACATGTACCCTGTCTGAACACTTTGTTTTAATTTTCTTGGATAGATGTCTACTCACCACGTACAAACAAGACTAAGAACCAAAGCTGCAGCTTTAGTGCCATGTTGACTTCAGATGTAGATGTGGACTCTCAAAGTCACTTCCTCTCTTCTGTGCCTTTATATGATACACTACATAGAAAGGGGCCTTCCGTGACATCATAGATAATGTCATGGGCTTTCCACACACTACTGAATATAAATCAGGACAACTTTACCCTCTTTGGATCTGAGGGGCATCTAAATTATTAGAATTGGATATTCATCCTAAAAATCTGGAGAAATAAACAAAATACTTTTTTGAGATACCATTCAAATCATATTCTCTACTAAAATAATAATTGTATCCTGTAAAGCTGAAAGAAAGAGGGTCGTTCACCTGTGTTGCTACCATTCACCCTAATGAGATTAGTGTTAAAAGACACTAAATACATTTTTCTATAAGTGGATGACATTATGTACAGTCATTTAACTTCCATCTATTATTCGAGTCATACTTTTAAAAAAATTGGGAAACCTCTGGCTATGGAGTAGTTGTTATAATAGCAAGCTTACACCCATATGTGCGTAAAAGGAGTTAGTATATCTTTCATTGTAGAACTCCAGAGACAAACCTACCTACCTGCGAATTCAAGTTGGCAAACGGTATTCTTACATATTCAAAAGCTAATTTTAAGGGTAGCGGTAATTTAGAATATGTTTTAGGGTAATGGTTAAGGTTAGGTTTAACATAAGGGGAATGGTTAAGGTTAGGATTAGGGTTAGGGTTAGTAGATAGTTTGTTAAAATGTTGTTGACAGTATTCAAATAATATGTAGAGCATCTAGAGATGGATTCTCAAAATAAAGTGTTACCCAAATCATTCACAGGTATATCAGACGTTCTGATGTAAACCAATAAGCACACAATGTTTAAAAGACTTCAAAAAGACGTCTGTCGTTGAAGACTTTTGAAAAGATGTCTTTCAAAATATTGTGCTCACTGGGTTATGCAACGTTTTCAATAGGAGTTCTGTTTAAATAGCATTTTTAGGGTTTTTGTAACTTTGTACGCTAGATGTGTATATCTGTCAATAAAATACAGTGGGCAGGGTTTTTGTATACTGAGGCAGAAACAAAACACAAAAACAGAAGCTAGTATCACAAAGAGGGAAACATTCACTCGCAACAACAGAGAGGTTTTCGGGAGGGGACACTGTAAGCTCAATGGATGGGACACAGGGGGCTACAGAGGTAGTAGCAAGAGAGAGCTTTCAATAAGCTGCTGGTGAAGCATAGTGGGCAGAATCCAGGAAAGAAGGTAAATGTTGTAATCAAATATTTCATCAAGAAAAGATAAATAATTTTGACACAGCAGCATTTTGCTCCAAAGACTATAATGGCCACTGGGCTCATTGTTTATGTGGTATGGGTAAGGGCGTAGGAACAGGGGGGGGATGGGGGGGACATGTCTCCCCCAATGTTACAGACAGGAAATGTGCCCCCCCCCGGTAATCAGAACAATTTCTGAAAAATGTATGGTGTGTCCCCCCCAATATCAAACTCGTTCCTACGCCCTTGAGTATGGGAAGTGGAAATGGCAGGCTGATGTCTAAAATGTGTCACGTGTGAAAAGCTTATACTGTACCTGTTTATCTGTTGTTTTACATACAGATCACACGCCCACTTTATGGTGAATTAAACGGAAGAAAAGTGGGGTTGACATACAGAGTGGTTTCATACAACCGCTTCGAATACACTGCAGACTTCCTTGTTGGTTTCGGGTCTAATTTAAGCATAACATCAGGCTCTTACTAAAACACCAGAACAGTCACTATAGCTTTCAATTACTTTCAACATTTATTCAAAAGCTGTATTGCAGATGAAGATAAGAAAGTTATTTGTAAACCTGTGTTGTACAGAAGGCTAATGTTAGATGCAGTCTGTCACTTGCTATTAACAGAAGAAAAATATGTAAACCTCCCTGTTAGGCCTGGATTTCTCATATGCCAATACCCCTTAACCACCACAAGGAGGAGCCTATGGGGACAGTTGTCGCCTCCCCGTCACAACGGTTTGTTTTCCGTTGGTTTCTCCGTCACCTCCGGCCATTCCACATTCCAGAAATAAAACCAACACGATACAGATGAGACAATACCGAGACACGAACGGAGAAAACTATATATACACACATAAATCACACCAATTACGCACAGGTGTGGCAAATCACAGGAGTAGGGTTTAGGAATGGTGGCATCAGAAGGCCGGTGACTTCGACCCCCAGAGCCCCGGCGCACCAGCAGTGGGAGCCTCAGAACAGGGCAGAAAGCTTACCAATCCACCGGCCGGTCCTGGCAATAAGACTGCTTCACTTGCCCATTGGCCATTGGCTGGAATCCGGAGGTGAGCCAGACAGTGACCCCCAACATCTCCATACAGGCTCTTCACACATAAGAGGTCATCTGGGGACCCCGATTCAACACAATGTCCTCTGGGATCCGTGACCAGCAGAGCTGTGGGAAGAGGAGATAGCAAGATCACAATGACCAAGATGGTGGTGTAACCATAAGAGGGAGGGAGAGCAGTTTAAAAAAATCGATAGATAAATGTCATGGTGGAAATGGAAGAGGTATAAAGTTCCCTGCAGGATGGTGTCTTGGTGCCTTACTCTGGGCACACACCAAGCAGGAGGAGACATAAACCCTCATGTCCTTGGCAGAGTTTGGTCACCAGTACCTGCCAGCAAGGCAGCTGATCGTGCAGCCGATACCAGGATGACCGGAGGAGTGGGTGGTGTATGCCTGTTCCGAAGCAAGACAGGCACGTAAGGCAACCAGCAGGACACCACACAGGAGCAGGATCTGTGCGCAATGCCTGCTGGATCTCTGTATCCAACTCCCATACCACCGGGGCCACGATACAGGTGTCTGGCAGCATGGGGCTGTCATCTTCCAGTCTCTCCTCCATGTCATACTGGCAGGACAGGGCATTGGCCTTCATGTCCTCGCTGCCTGGAACATCAGAAAGTGTAAACTGGCAAGGAACAGGGACCAGCTCGTCTGGCAAAGATTCTGTCTCCTTGCTGCCCGGATGTACTCCAGGTTATGGTGGTCAGTCCAAATGAGAAATGGGTGTTTCACCCCTGGACCCAGTGTCTCTGTGCCATAAGGGCTTTAACGGCAGACAACAGGACAGCTCCTACCCCAGAACCATGAATGGTAGTGACAGGTTAGGTGGCCCCATCGACCTCAGTGTTTTAGCGCTGCCTTGTCCCCCCCACTTCCACAATTGGACCTTGCCAAAGCCACAAATCCATCCATCCATCTTCATCCGTTCATCTGGGGTCGGGTCGCGGGGCAGCAGCTCCAGCAAGGGACCCCAAACTTCCTTATCCTGAGCCACATTCTCCAGCTCCTACTGGGGGATCCAGAGGCATTCCCAGGACAGATTGGAGATACAATCCTGCCACCTAGTCCTGGGTCTTCCCTGAGGCCTCCTCCCAGCTGGAAGTGCCTGGAACACCTCCCTAGGGAGGCGCCCAGGGGGCATCCTTGCCAGATGCCCGAACCACCTTAACTGGCTCCTTTCGACGTAAAGGACCAGCGGTTCTACTCCGAGATCCTCAAGGATGACTGAGCTTCTCACCCTATCCCTAAGGGTGACGCCAGCCATTGGGGGCATAAATTAATAGTATACCCACTTCTCCAGGCACCACTACACCACTGGATTGACAGTATCAAAAGCGGCACTAAGATCAAGAAGGATGAGAATAGAAAAATAACCAGAATCTTAGGCTATTAACATATCATTGGGGACCTTGACCAAGGCTGTCTCATTACTGTAAAATCTTCAAAAACCAGACAGAAGGGGCTCAAAAATATTATTTACTGTGAGATGACTGTGTAGCTGCAAAGACACAACACGTTCTAGAATCTTTGCAAGAAACAGAAGATTTGATATAGGGCAATAATTATTTAAATTATCCAAATCTGCGTCATGCTTCTTAGGAACAGGTGTTACAGCAGCAGTTTTTAAAGACACCAGTGTGCAAAGATTCATTAACAATGCCAAGAACAGCTAGTCACAGTGAATCAAAACAAGTTTTAAACAAGCGAGTGAGCTGCTCAAAGTCTATTTTGGAAATTATAGTAAAGGATGTGCCAGAGAAGCTAGACAGGCATAGTGCAGAAGAGGAAACAGGTATTGCATGAATGATTTTATAAACATTGTCAATTTTAGAGCTAAAGTAATTGAGGAAATCAGTACACAACTGATTTGAGACAGGCAGAGATGATCAGACATTAACTTTGAGAAGTCTGTTTATAGTTTGTAAGTGATGCCTAGAGTTACTTTGATTGTTGTCTATAATCTGAGAAATATAAACAGATCTAGCAGACTCAATTGCAGATCTACATACCCGCAGGTGATCTTTCCAAGCTTGATTAAATACATTCAGACCCGAATCCCGCCACTTGCGCTCCAATTTACGGCACAGGTAATCATTATACCAGGGGGCAGAACGAGTAAAAAAGACTCTGCATGACATCAAGGGAGCAAAAGAATCCAAATTAGAGGCAGGAACAGTATTCAAGTGAAAAATGTTATCTTCAAGGGAAGCTGATGGCAGACCACTAGAGAAGAAACAACACAGTCTGCATAATTGATTTCTATTGACGGTATTTAACAGAGTGTGCGGTAGACATACAAGGAAGAGGCAGGTCCAGATTAAAAAAGATTGCCAGATGATCAGAGAGACCAATATCAGATGAAGACAGCTGTGATACAATTGCATCATTTGCAATCACAAGGTCTAATGTATGACCTTTGTTATGTGTTGGTCCACCGATAAACTGTTTTGGATTAAAACAGTCCAATAACAAGAGGAAGCCCTTTGTCCTTTAATGCAAACCTGATTCTGAAAAAGTTCGGACAGTATGAAAAATGCAAAAAAAAAGTCATTTAAAAATTTAAATAACCCTGTACTGTACTGAAAACATATTACTAACACATGATGTGATGTTTTACTTTGTGAATTTATTTTTTAAAATATACACTCATTTCAAATCTGTTCAATTCAACACACTCCAATAATGTTGGAACAGTTGACGGTTTACCGCTGTTTAACATAACATTTTCTTTTTATAACACTTACTAAGTGTTTGGTCACCGAAGACACCAGTTGGTTAAGTTTATCAAGTGGAATTTCCCCACATTTATCCATTATGCATGTCCTCAGCTGCGCAACATCATTACCTTTTTGGCATTTGATGATGCGTCACACATTCTAAATTAGACGCAGATCAGGACTGCAGGCAGGCCAGGCTACCACCCACACACTCTGATGCACTTGTAATCTGGGCAGAATGTAGTTTGGCCTTTTCCTGCTGGAAATAAAGGGACGTCTTTCGGTTTGCTGGCAAGCTGCCGTTAATACATTGCCCATCCGAGTTGAAGCGTTTGATATGCGAGAAAGAGAGGGGTGTCTGTTTGATTTATTTCTGTGCCCCAGCAATACAGCAGGAATAGTGTATTTTTGGCTGCAAGCATGTTTGGGCCCTTAGGAGTCTTGGTGCCCTTGGCAACTGCCTTGTCTGCCAGAGAGGAGGTTTTATATCCTGACTGTGTGGTGCCAAGTAAATAGCAAGCAATATGGAAAACTGTAGCGTTTAATTGCTTAGTGTGCTTCTTTCAATATATATTTTGTTTTTTATTCAGCTTGCCTCAGTTAAGGCAGGACATTTTTTGCGGCACTTTATGTTGTATTGTTTCTAATATACATTGTGTTTGTCCCTTTTTACTACTGTATTGCTGTAGCTGCGGGGCAACATTTTCACTGTACATGAAATAACATGCGTTTCTGAGACAGTGCATGCGACAAATAAACTATACTTTAATTACCTCTCCCTTAATTTCAGGAAAACCGAAAGAGCTGATTGTGGACATCAGATGGAGTAAGCATGAGCACACCCCGATCCACAGCAATCGAAACGCGGCGAAGATCGAGGGTCACAGAGTTCCTTGTTCACATCTCAGATGTGCTGAATTGGTCAATCTGAGCGGGAATGAAAATGAATGTCAATACTGACCTCTACCGCTTAGATACTGAACTGAGGTATGGTGAGACGCAACAATAGAGGTGTATCCTTTTCAGTCAGTACATTTTTCGATCGATTGCAAATGTTTATTCATACGGAGTGGTCTAACAGTGGTCTGCTTTGTGAAGAAGAAAAAAAAACCTGAAAGAGTGCAGTGTAAAATATAATGGCTATATAGCCTATGAATGAGCAGCAGTTTCAGACTATTTCCCCGGCAGGTGCAACGACGTATTGGAAGCTGATTGGTTCACAAGATATCAGGAAGAAGCTACAGGAGCGCATTCGCCGGCATCTTCTTTTCACATTTATTAGGTGGCGGAGACGGAACAGCTTTCATACCGAATTGCCTTCTTCAAATCCAGGTAATGGAAGCAACAATTTTTAATGTTTTATAGGCACATTCATTTCGTTGTTTGTCACATTTTACGGGATGTATTTTCCTAGAAAATGTATTGGTTATTATTTCCCTTGGTTCTAAGTCCTTACAATTAAAATATAAATTGAATAAACATTGATCGATTACCATAATTTATGATAGTGTTGTAATCACAGTATGCTTACCTTACAATTTGTTGTTAAGATAAACTAGAGCTGTCTAGAATGGCATAGCCAACCAGTGAAATGGCCGCAATTTTAATGAGCTTGGATGTGGAGCCAGCTGTACTGCAGCACACACAGGTTTGTCCTTCAAAAGCCGGGTTGGGAGAGGGACGAGGCACGTGCCTCCCTCTTCCCAGCTAGGCAGAGCTTATCCCTGACAAATCGCATATGCGAATCATAGCAACCTGGTTGATGCCAAGGCATAACCTCCAAAAAAGATGCGATTGTATTATAGTTATGCTAAAATAGTATCAGGTTATTAATAATTTCCTTAGAGATTCAATATTTTGCGTTCATGGTAAACTATAATTTACCAATATTTATAGCCATACCCCGCTTGCGTTGGTATGTCCATGGACATTCGCTACTGTTATACAGTAATGTGTCACTTTCAACCTTCTGCTACACAGCAAATTATCCCCCGCGGCGCTGCGGCAGCCTTTCCACAGTGGTCAGGCAGTCTAGTGGTGCATCCTGTAACATTCTTGCATTGCCTAAAATGGCTGCCTGAAAATGGCTTACGTTTGTGATGTGTGTGTGTGTGTGTGTTGGGCCATTGGTCAATTAGATTTTACTCTTTTCTCAGAGGTGTCAAATGGCCCTGTCTGTAATAGGTGATGGGTCCCGTTCCCCCTAAATCTACATTCCTGCTGCCTGACCACTATGTCAGGCAAAGTATGCAATAAAGTTGCAGTATGGAACTATTGCAATTAACAAAATAACTCTTCTGATTTTGGGCTTGATATCAAATAGGTTGTTGGTATGTGCATAAACTATTTGTAAAATTGCTATTCTAATTCAATTAGCAATACAATTCTGAAAGTTTTAATACTGTTTTGGCTGGACAGTCCATGCAAAAAACATGGACTGGATTTTATACTAAGTGAAACTTCAGATCCATTCATTTCTACAAACATGAATAGTTGTCTTCTCAGACATTATATTTTAACAAAGTGTGCAGGCCTAAATATAGCCTAAGCTAGATACGTCTTTCCCACTTCTCTATGTGCTGCTCTTTCAATGACATCTAGAATCTTCCTCTAGACTCGCTTGCTTGCAGACATTTTTCAAGCCTCTGGGAAAGAGATTAGTCTAGCCTATATAAACTAAGCAGAAAAGACACATCAATTTTCCAGGACACTGTATTTTAAAGATAAATTGTAGCCAAATAACTTTACAGATCTTCATTGTAAAGGATTTAAACAATGTTTTCCATTCTTGTTCAATGACTTCAAAAATGTATGAACATGCACCTGTGGAGCGGTCATTAAGACACCAACAGCTTACAGAAGGTAGGCAATTAAGGTCACAGCTATGAAAACTGAGGACACTAAAAAAAGACCTTTGGCAGGCATGATGACTGCAGATGTGGCCAGGGCAATGTCCATACTGTGTCTAAGACAGCCCTACAGGGAGGACAGTTGATCGTTCTGGCGGTTGCAGATTACGTGTAACAACACCTGCACATGATCGGTATATCTGACCATCACACCTGCGAGACAAGTATTTGATGGCAACAAAATCTGCTCGAGTTACACCAGGAATGCACAATTATTCCATCAGTGCTCAGACTGTCTGCATTGGGCTGAAAGAGGCTGGACTGAGGGCTTGTAAGCTGGTTTTAAGACCGGTCGGCACCAGATCTCACTGGCAACAATGTCGACCATGGGCATGAATCCAACCTTCACTAGGGCAGACAGGACTGGTAAAAAGTGATCTTCACTGACGAGTCGGGGGTTTGTCTCCAGGAGTGACGGTCGGACTCGTGTTTATCACTAAGGGAATAAGCATTACATTGATGCCTGCACTCAAAATAAAACATAAAACAAACCTATTTCAATTACGTGACAAATTTCCATGTAATTGGTTTAAATAGCTCCTACACAATCAAAAACACATGGGACACACAACATGAATGCATAAAATTAATGTATTTTAATTACATGACAAATTTCCATAATTGGTTTAAATAACTCCTACTTAACTAAGATATGTTGGATTAATTTCAAATGACTATGTACCATGGTAAGTCACCAATAATTTCCCAGGATGCATTGCTCTTTCAAGTGAACTCTTGTGTTCCCACCCATGATTGTTTGTTAGTCACAGTGACATGGTTATTGAACTAAATTCTTTGTCCCTCATGAGTTTCCTTCTGTGATGGTTTTGATCTCCACAAGTGCCAGTGTGTAATGTCTGCCAGACCCTTTTCTGTCACCCAAAATTCCCAGATTTTTCAAAGATAGCATCACAGAAACTTCCCCTCAATGGGTTTTGTCCAACATGTCTCGGGACCAATGTTGGGTAAAGCTAATTTTCTAGTTACCTTTTAGTTACTTGCTGAGTTCACAAGTTTTGGGAAGTCCCTAATTAAGACAAAATTAACAGGTAAATGGGGTTCATATCTTAACAGTGACCTATAAAACAAATAGAATAAAGTAAAGAAAATATCAATCATGGTCACCAGTAAGATATGAACTCCATTTACCTGATCATTTTGTCTTATTTAGTGACTTCCTAAAACTTGTGAACTCAGCAAGTAACTAAAAAGTAACTAGAAAAGTAACTTTACCCAACACTGCTCAGGACCTACACACTATCACAGTCACATGTTGGATCTTGTTTTCTCTTGTGGAATATGTTGTAAATCTCAATGTTTTTCCTCATAATCCAGGAATTTCAACCCCACTGTTTTATTACATGTACTGTAACATCAGTTACTTTCATTGGAATCCAACCAGGGACTTACGAGCTGCACTATAAATTCTCTGACGACCCAAATGTTCTTGGATGCCCTTCCTGACTCAATCTAGCACACAAATGATGTCAGAGCGACTCCAGCTGTACCTCCCCAGAGCATGTCCTATTGTCTCTGCCCAAGACCACTGAATTGTGTTGATGCTACGCAAAGACTGTGGTCACAGCCCACCCATTCCTATCTCCATTTATGGACACTAATTGAACAGTGACCTTCATACAATGGGCTGTGTACCTTCAGATTCCCCATTTGTTATAGCCAAAAGAGGACTGGCCACCCCCTTGAATCCGGCCCCTCTAGGTTTATTCCTAGGTTCCACCTACTATGGAGTTTTTTCCTAGCCCTGTGCACGTTTAACAGTTGCCTGCAGACATTGTGCACTGAAGCCATCTTTTTACTTTCTCAAAACAAACCCTGTCTGAAAGCATTCCATCACATTTTTTAGTTATCTTTTGGGTCCGATGGAAAGTTTTAGATCTTGGGGCAGACAAAGAATATTTTTAGTAAACTTTAATTTTCTTATTCACTCAGCTTATTGGCTGTTCAAGTAGGAAAAATGTTGACTGGATTTGAGAATGCTACTTCACCCGGCATATTTTCAGATTCATTCTTTGAAAATAATAAATTAAATAAAAATTCAACCCTCACAAGAATGATGACAACTTTATGTTAGTTGATATTTTTACAGTGTAGGAAATGGGGTGACAGATGAATCATCACACCATAATTTGTGTTTTCCATTGCTCAAGGTCTTGGTTTTGTACTCCTTACACCAAGTTATGCATCTTTTTGGAATGGCCGTGGATATAAGATGTTTTCAAAGGACTGCTTCCGTACGTTACACATTTGTGAGGCTCACACAGTTTCTGTTAAGACTGGGTTCCATAGGTGCTGCTTCAATTCTGATTTTTCAAGGCTGTACTTGGCACAGCGCAACTATCCGTATAAGTGTCTGTCCCTGTCTGACATTTTTTACCTCCATCCACTCTTCCTCTTTGCTGATGCAATTTGTCCATGTTCTGCAAATGTTGACAGTTTTTAGACTGTTCCCATCTAATGAATTTATTTGAATTGACTGTTTCAATTATAAGCTGTAACTCATGACAATTTGTTTAAATGTTCCATATATTTCTTTCAGTATCCATATTTTCTCACGGCAACCATGTCTAAGGGAACAGCAGTTGGCATTGATCTTGGAACCACCTACTCCTGCGTAGGCGTGTTCCAACATGGCAAGGTCGAAATCATTGCCAACGACCAGGGCAACAGGACCACTCCAAGCTACGTTGCCTTCACAGACTCTGAGAGGCTCATTGGTGATGCTGCCAAGAATCAGGTCGCCATGAACCCCTGCAACACAGTATTTGGTAAGTTTGTTTGGCTAACGTGGCTGGGTGGTAGCCTGGAAAAATCCAGACCCAAATCCTGAACGATTTAGGGTCTGGCATCGAGTAATGAAAATGACTCAACTCGAGGGGCGGCATTAAGCGTGCATTTGAAAATCTCACTGTACGCAATTGGATAACACTACGACCAATCACCAGTGGGTTTTCACTAAGCCCCTATGGCAAAGCTAATTAGGTCGGCAAAAAAGCAAAGTCGTCCTTCTTAAAAAGATTAGAGCGCCGTCTTCTGTTCCTCTTTTAGACAAAAAGACAAGTCTAACCCGTTCATTGTAGCGGCCAAAGCAGTTTCAAACAACTGGTGTGCATCCATTGCGATCTTACAACGTTTACTAATGACTTGGGGTCGCACTCACAGCGCTGTTGTCATCTGTTTAACACGCCCCTGGCCCGTCTATATCAGATACACCGATGTGATTGGTGCAGCTCGGCTACAATGGCATAGTTAATGAGCAGCATAACTCAGTGCCAGAGTAACTTGCTGAGCAAATTTAAATTGTGCTCTCGTGAGAACTCTGGATTTCCAGGGTAGTTGGGTGGCTGTGTGTAGTTCAGTTTGTTTATATTACTACAAGTGGTTCGCATTGATCAGAGTTATTCTATTATTCAGTTGTTTCAGTTTTATTTGCATATTTCAGATGCTAAGCGTTTGATTGGCAGACGATTCGAGGACACAGTGGTTCAGTCTGACATGAAGCACTGGCCCTTTAATGTCATCAGCGACAGTGGACGCCCCAAAGTGGAGGTTGAATACAAAGGCGAGACGAAAAGCTTTTACCCTGAGGAAATCTCCTCCATGGTGTTGGTTAAAATGAAGGAAATTGCAGAGGCCTACCTTGGGAAGGTGAGTTTGTGATGAATTAAAGTTGGATTTGTGCGTCTTTATAAAAAAAATGTAATGTTCATAAAAAACAAAGATGTCCTCCATTCTTTTAAGGATGTGGTCTGAAACTGAATTTGATGATATTGTTTAGGACTCACATTTAACCTTTGATTGTGGTGGTTTAAAGATGCTATGTGTAGAATTTTAGAATTTCACAGTGTGAAAACAGAACTAATTTCTCTGTGACCAGCTTCCAAAAGCTGTAGAACATGTATTTAATGATTGTAAAAATCAGATAAAGCAGTTTTAAAAGTGACAATGATTTCATACACATTGCAGTGCATATTTTGAATTTGAAATAGGATATATTTAAATGTTACATTCTCACAAATTAAATTTAAATATTTCCTGGATTGAATATTGGAAGTTTAGCCAGTTTTATTTTCTCACATTTACATTACTTGGAAGGAACTCGGGTTGAAAGCCCCTGGCCTAGACAATTGAAAGATGAGAATTTTACTCTTTCAGAACACAACTCTGTCCTACTTCTTTCCTACAATAAAAAAACTCAAACAGGAAGCAACCACAACACACCTATATTGGTCCACCAAGGCAAAAGATTAGCTAACGCATGTTTTGATTACACTGACTGGGATATTGAGCGGGACTCAATAGTTTGCAGTGAGGAGTATTGCTCTGTATTTGGGATTATATCAACATATGATTTGAAGATGTTGTGACAACATGTTGTTGTCCCAATCAAAATCCATTAATTAACACAGACTATTTGTGACAGAAATTACTGCAAAAAAACTACAGGAAGTGGATCTGGACACTTACAAGAAAGAAAATGACTTAAGGTCAGAGGTGGGAATGAATTGAGTAAAAGAGTACTTGTGAACTCAGATTTACTCAGAAAAGTACTCAAGTTTTGGGACGCAGAAGGCTCAGTGGGTAGGGAGTCAGATTTGAAGTCAGAAGGTTGCCAGTTCGATTCCTGACTGAGCCAAAATGTCGTTGTGTCCTTGGGCAAGACACTTTACCCTAATTGCTCCCAGGTCATTGCTGTAAATAAGAAATTGTTCTTAGTCAACTTACCTGGATAAATAAAGGTCAAATTAAAAAAGTCCATAATTAAGACCAACATGATCAGGTAAAGAGTTTAACAGTGACCTAAAAAGAATTGAAAGAAAATATCAATCATGAACTCCCTTTACCTAATAATGTTGGTCTTAAGGACTTCCCAAAACTTGTCAACTCAGAAAAGTACTTGAGTACTTTTTTACACTAGTAAATTCCCACCGTTGATTATGGTAATAGTAGTTCCTTTATTTATACAGGAAAAAGTCAAATGAGACCAAGGTCTCTTTCACAATTGTGAGGAGTCTGGTAAATCATTTTTGCCCAATTAATGTTTTCTTTTAAATAGCTAGGTAGTTTCTGAAGTAAAGCTTTATTAACAAATGTCAGCCAATGTCTGGACATTCTAATATTCAGAGTTCCAACCAACTGCAGTGTATAGGTGAACCGTTAAGCTAGGTAAAAGAAAGAAGGTGTAGTCTTACTATACCGGCTCCGATGCCGGTCAAACAGGGTAGGGCTTAGAAACAGACAACCAAACAGAAACCAATTAACAGACTATAAAAAGAAAAGCAAAACAAGAGACTTCCAAGTCAGCTAAATAATTGAAGGAACGCAGTACTGAGCTGAACACGAGAGCTCCTGCAGCCCCAGAGGACCAAGTAATCATACTCTCAGTAGCTGAAATGAGAACTGTTAAACAGGTTAATACATGTAAAGCTGTGGGGCCAGATGAAATACCATTTTGAAATACCAAATAGCAGGTGAATTCAGACATACAAATTCTCCCTGTCTGTAATCCCAATCTGTTTGACGAGTATGGTGATCTTTCCCATCGCAAAGTATCCCAATGTAACCTGCCTAAATAAAAAACATCATCACACGCACTGTAGACCCCTACATTTCATATATCGTCCCAAAAGTTAAACAGATGATGGCATAGCTACTCTGCTTCACACTGCACTCTTCCATCTGGAGACAAAGAACACCTATGGCGCCCCCAAGTGGTAAAGATGGATAACAACACCTCAGATACAATGATTCAGAACATGGGGGTCCCACACGGGTGCGTAATCAGTCCCCTACTCAACCACCTGCATACACATGACTAGGTGGCGATGCCCAGCTCCCACACGGTTTGTGGATGAAAACCAGGCCGAGGTGGAAAAGGTGGGTCCAGGTCAACAGGGTCTAATTTAGACCAACTTCACATATGACATCATGAAGAATACATGGCAGCACCTCTTCCCACACAGGAGTCTGAGAGGCTTTGGCATGAGCCCCAAGATCCTCGCTAAGTTCTACTTGCCGCATTCTGCCTGGCAACACCAATGAGCATCATGCAGAGGATTACAGAGTGGTTCAGTTGGCAGAATGCATCATGGGAACCAAACAAACAAAATCCAGGAGCTTTACTTCACACGGCACTGGATGAAGGCCGAAAGTAGTCCCAAAGTATCATCAAAGACCACAGTCACCCAACAACAAACTAATCAGTCTAATCCCACAAGAAAAACAATACCGGAGCATCAACAAAAACCAATAAACTAAAGCACACTTTTGAACCACAAGCCATAAGAATTCTTGATAGCTGAACTGGCACACATTCCTCTGTACATACTGTCATCTTGCTACTCTACTGCTAACTCTAAAATCCCTTTTATGTACTATTTATTCTTTCGCCTCTGCTAATCCGCATATTTCTTGTCTGTGTTATTTGTGTATATTGCTCAATTGGTTTATTATTATTACTGTTATTGTAAGCCCAATGTGTAAAGTTTTAATTAATTCCCTATCTTATGAATGCCATATTTGGATCGGTTTTGGATCCCACAAATCGATGCACTTGTATCTTAAATATTTGGTGTGAATGCATTCTTTTTATTACAATGATTGACTTTTATTAACTCCCAATATCTTTTCACTCCTGTGTTTGCAGACTGTAACCAATGCTGTTGTAACAGTTCCAGCTTACTTCAATGACTCTCAGCGCCAAGCAACCAAAGATGCCGGAACAATCTCTGGTCTGAACGTTTTACGAATTATCAATGAGCCAACTGCTGCCGCCATTGCTTATGGCTTGGACAAAAAGGTGAGGCAATATCTTTTTTAATTTTCCCCTCCCCATTCCCACTAACCCTGCCTTGTCGGCAGCACCGCAACTCCTTGTAAAGACCTGTGGGATTGCGAGGGGCTTGCACATCATTCTTCCAACAACATGTTGCAAAGATGCTGATTTTTTTCGCACTGCTCATCCAACACTGATGCTTTTAGTCAAATCATGCAGACCATAGCTTTTAGAGGTCAATGAGTGTGTAGATGTGGTTTATAATAATGGTAAAAATTATTCAAACATAATTATTTTTGTTGTTTTCTGCAGTTAAATTCCTCCAAGATTTCTTGTGTTTTTTATTCTATTAGTTCATATACTAAATATTTTCTTCTGTTTTAGGTTGGTGCTGAACGGAATGTTCTTATCTTTGATTTGGGTGGTGGTACCTTTGATGTGTCCATCTTGACCATTGAGGATGGCATCTTTGAGGTGAAATCCACTGCTGGAGACACCCATCTGGGAGGAGAAGACTTTGACAACCGCATGGTAAACCACTTCATTGCAGAGTTCAAACGCAAATACAAGAAAGACATCAGCGACAACAAGAGAGCAGTTCGGCGACTCCGCACTGCCTGCGAGAGGGCAAAGCGTACCCTGTCTTCAAGCACCCAGGCCAGCATCGAGATCGACTCTCTGTACGAGGGAATCGACTTCTACACCTCCATCACCAGGGCCCGCTTTGAGGAACTCAACGCAGACCTTTTCCGTGGTACCCTGGACCCAGTGGAGAAGTCCCTCCGTGATGCCAAGATGGACAAGGCCCAAGTCCATGACATTGTCCTGGTTGGAGGTTCCACTCGTATCCCCAAGATCCAGAAACTTCTTCAAGATTTCTTCAACGGCAAAGAGCTCAACAAAAGCATCAACCCAGATGAGGCTGTGGCATATGGTGCAGGTGGGGATCACTTG
>JACXGM010002378.1:27787-41968 GCA_016801145.1 Umbra pygmaea
CTAAGCAGGGCAGATGTCCCCGTCACCACCCTGGGGCATTGGGATTGATCTTTAGACCAGAGGGAAGAGTGCCCCCTACTGGCCCTCCAACACCACTTCCAGCAGCACTGGTCTCCCATCCAGGGACTAACCAGGCCCAACCCTGCTTAGCTTTAGAAGCAAACCAGCAGGGCAATACAGGGCTCTATGCTGCTGGCTCATAGAAGTCTTGTGTACACGCTTGTGGACTTTAACCTAATGGTTTTGCTGTGGTTTTCACGAAAGGTTGAAAGACCAAAGACGGCCCCAACACCTTCCTTGGATTTCTGAGTTACAACTGTGTTACTGTGTCTTTACAGCAGTGTATTCTTCTGTCTAACCTCTCCATGCCAATTCACAGCTGTCCAGGCGGCCATCCTCTCAGGTGACAAGTCTGAGAACGTCCAGGACCTGCTGCTTCTGGATGTTACTCCCCTGTCCCTGGGAATTGAAACTGCTGGAGGTGTCATGACTGTTCTGATCAAACGTAACACCACCATTCCAACCAAGCAGACCCAGACCTTCACCACCTATTCAGACAACCAGCCTGGTGTGCTCATTCAGGTAAACAGTCTCCATGGATTTCGGTTTCAGAGCATCGTATCCTCATTTCTTATGACTCTCGCTGGGATAAAGTTTACATGTACCTCTGCCAATGTAATGTATTTCTCATACAAAGTGTATGTATGTATGTATGTATGTATGTATGTATGTATGTATGTATGTATGTATGTATGTATGTATGTATGTATGTATGTATGTATGTATGTATGTATGTATGTATGTATGTATGTATGTATGTATGTATGTATGTTTTGCTAATATCAACTGTTTTCAGGTGTATGAGGGTGAGAGGGCCATGACAAAGGACAACAACCTGTTGGGCAAGTTCGAGCTGACTGGAATTCCACCTGCACCTCGTGGTGTTCCTCAGATTGAGGTTACCTTTGACATCGATGCTAACGGCATCCTGAATGTCTCTGCTGTTGATAAGAGCACTGGCAAGGAGAACAAGATCACTATTACCAATGACAAAGGTACACTACCAAATAGAATTTTACCTCACTGAAATGTCATAAAAAATATGCTTGTTTCTATAGTGGTTGTAATTAAGTTTATTTCTTGACTAGGTCGTCTGAGCAAGGAGGACATTGAGCGCATGGTCCAGGAGGCTGAGAAGTACAAGGCTGAAGATGATGTGCAGCGTGACAAGGTCTCTTCTAAAAACTCCCTGGAGTCCTACTCTTTTAACATGAAGTCTACTGTGGAGGATGAGAAACTGCAGGGCAAGATCAGTGATGAAGATAAGACCAAGATTCTGGACAAGTGCAATGAAATCATTGCTTGGCTGGATAAGAACCAGGTACAGTATATTTATTTGTCCGTTCATTGAAAACGTAATCCTCTGTCAAGAAGGGAAAGGAGTACATTCTAACTGTATCCATTCTTTAAGACTGCTGAGAAAGAAGAGTATGAGCACCAGCAACAGGAGCTGGAAAAGGTGTGCAACCCCATCATCACCAAGCTGTACCAAAGCGCCGGGGGCATGCCAGGGGGCATGCCAGGTGGAATGCCAGGGGGAATGCCAGGGGGAATGCCCGGTGGTTTCCCAGGAGCTGGTGGTGCTGCTCCTGGGGGTGGTGGATCGTCAGGCCCCACCATTGAGGAAGTCGATTAAACCCAATGTCCCAGTTGACCACCCTGTAAACACGAAGCACGTAACCCCCATTCTGTTAAGCCAAGGCTGGTCATTGGCTGATTAATTTAAACCAATTAGAGCTGCTATGTATTTTTTGGATACTTAAAGATGTACACTGCTAAAGTGGTGGTATTTTAAGAAAGAAATGTTTGCCTGTCTAGTCCTTCAGATTAAATTATATTGTCACTTACCACGTGTTCATATTTTTTCGTAAATAACGTCACTGCATTACACACATTTGACCCTCTGTTTGCTGCAACACAATGAAAATTTAATTGTGAACTGTCCAATTATACAGTAGCAGTGAACCCAAAAAAGAAGTCTCATATTTTAGAAATACATGTGCATGGCCAACCCACAGAATTAAATGAACTCATTCAATATTAAAGATCTGTTTGCGGTGCTGTCGAACGAAAACGGGTCCCTGCTTGATATGCGTTGTTGTTGTTTAAAAATAGCTTTTTCACCAACCACTGCCACCAAAAACAACAGTCGGACATATTTCTGGTTAAGATTCGTGATGTAATTTACACTCAGGTTCAAAAACATGGCCGACTGTTTGTTTTTGGTAGCAGTGGCCAGTAAGAAACGATTTATTTTACTTTAGAGATGGCAGTGAACACATTGACACTGCAGCAAAGTCGGACCCCTTTAAGCACAGCCACTGCTGGCTGAGAACCAGTGTGAGGTATGTACCCAAGCACAGCATCTATTTATGTGTTGAGAAGTTGAGCAGAGGTGGAGGGGGTTGTATGAGGGACTTGTATACAAGCTAGAACACTAATGAATGTTTGAGGTGGGGACTGACAGTGACCGTTTGGGTGGCAGAGAGTAAAAAATCCAGCCAAATCGTAATGCTTATAGGTATCGACATACTCCATTTTATGTCAGAAATGTATGCTTATTGTTTTACTGGAATTCAGGAGTTGTTGAAGATCAATGTATGGTTAGTAGCATAGAGCCTTGTATTCAACTGCTAGTTTGCCAATTACATTTTAGTAATTTAGCAGATGCTCATATCCAGAGCGACTTACAAGTACAGAGACATTCCCCTGGAGCAACTTAGGGTAAAGTGCCTTGCCCAAGGACATAATGACATTTGGCACAGGCGTGAATTGAACCAGGAACCTTCCGACTATCAGTGTGCCTGTGCCCCAATTTCAAGTTGCTGTACACAGGGCTAAGCTGTGAAAGTCCCCTTGATCTCAGACTATATTTTCAGTTTAAATAAAGTTAAAAACAAACAAAATCCTCCTCTGGTCTAATGATTAAACTCCGGTGGAGCAAAGCGGTCTTTGGACGTTAAATGGGTGTCCTGACTCTTTGGTCACTAAAGAGCCCGTGGCACCTGTCATAAGAGTAGAGCTGATAACCCTGGTATATTGGCCACATTTCCAGCCTTGCACACCAAATTCCCAAATAGTTTTCTAGACATGATTGAGCAAACAATGTATGCTCAGCATATCCCTTGGTAATAGGGTTAGTATTATTCAAGGAAAGGAGCTAATTCTTTTGAAGAGCTTTGCATACTAGTGCTACACAAGCTACTGTGAATATGTTGATTTCTGTAATGCATGGCCTAGCATGATTAAGCACCCTCTGTAATCCTGAGGCATTGTTGTTAAATAAGGTAACTAAGCAAAAGTGTAGGTAACTGAAAGTGACAACAGGTGCACTGGAGAGGTGGCCACAGACAATTGCTCTATCCTTCCCTACTGATTCTACTCTAGTTTTACTAGTGTCCTCTGGTAGCACGAGGCGCTACCTGTAGCCCATTCAGGTTGCACAGGTATTCCAGCTCCTCCAGGATGGCACATCCATATGTGCCTATGCAAGAAGGTTTGCTGTCTCCCACTAATGTGTCAAGAGCATGGGGGAGATACCAGGAGAACGGACATTACACGAGGACACCTGCACAGGGCCATAGAAAGGCGTCAACCCAGCAGCAGGACCGGTATCTGCTCCTTTGTGTGAGAAGGAACACGAGAGCACTGCCAGAGCCCTACGAAATGACCTCCAGCGGGTCAAAGGCATTGATGCCATTGACTGGCACTCATGTTCCCCAGACCTAAATCCAATTGAGAACCTCTGGGACGTTATGTATCGTGCATCCAACGCCGCCAAGTAGCGACACAGATTGTCCAGGAGCTCATTGATGCCCTGATCCAGGTCTAGGAGATCCCCCAGGACACCATCTCATCATGGGCATGCCCAGACTTTGTTGGGAGTGCATACAGGAACGTGGAGACCATACACACTACTGATCCACATTATAAGTTGGATCAGCCTGTGATTGTTTACTTTTTTTCAGTGCGAGTTTGAATCCAGCCCTCAATCATTTGGCAATTTTGATTTTCATTTATCATTATTATGTCATTTTGTTCTCCACAAATTCCACAATGTAAAGATTTGGATCTTTAATTTGTTTCAGTCATCGAGCCCCGATGTGTGATTTGTGTGTTCCCTTCATTTTTTGGAGTAGTGTATAATTTGTTTTTAGAGGGACACTGTGTTAGACCCAGGAAAACAAAATCCATTTGAATGCAAAGTAAAATATGCCATCTTTCTGCAACATGCAAAGGTGCTATTTTTATAATTTAAGCCATAACAAAATTACATTTTCTTTCAAATGACCTTACGAATGCTGTAAAAAAATTATTTTTCCTGATATTTAAAATCTGAAAAAGCAATTTATATGGAATAATATTTCCCTACACCACAGGTGTCAAATCGGTTCCACGGAAGGCCTAGTGTGGGAACACTTAAATCTTACCCTACGAGGGCCAAAGCCTGCTGGTTTTCTGTTCCATCTTATCATTAGTTGCCTCCTAGTGTACAAAGTCTAAATATGTTCCAGATTAGAGCGTTACACTGAAAAAACTGAGTGGAACTGGTTTCGAGGGCCAGCATTGACTATGCCTGTATATGCACCTTTTCACTCTTACCAAGCTGACTGACTGATTAGGTCACTAACTGGTTAAGATTTAGGTCTAATTGCCAACATCATTTTCAAGATTGTCCTGATTGTTTTCACACCAACACTAATTAAGCACACCTGAGTCTCATAATTAGCTGTTGATACAGTGCATCCAGAAAGTATTCACAGCACTTAAAAAAAATAATTGTTATGTTACACCCTTATTGCGAAATGGAATAAATTAATTATTTCCCTCTAAATTCTACAAACAATACGCCGTAATGACAATATTAAAGAACTGTTTGAAATATTAGCAAATTTATAATAAATAAAAAATGAAAAGCACATGTGCATAAGTACTGAATGAGAGAGAGCAAGCTTAGTTCTTAGTGTGAGTGTTAGGCCTAATAGTGTAGTAGTTGTGCTTGTATGTAAAATCAGTATGGGCTTATTCTGTGTATTATTTTTTGTCTTGTCATTTAGCTGTGTTTTAATTTCTTCCTAGGGGAGATTGGGGATGCACTTGGAGGTGTGCAGGCAAGATGCCCGGGGCTTACACTACCTATAGGGCAAGGATGTCCAAACCCTTCCATGGAGGGCCTAGTGTATGCAGGTTATCTTTTACCTTTGTACAAGGCTGATGGAGTAGCTCACTAATTGGTTAGGATCTCCCCTCACCTGGCAGTCTAGCTCCTAAATTGGCTCTAATTGAAGGGAAAGACCAAAAACTAGCGTACACTAGGCCCTCCATGGAAGGGTTTGGACACAACACTTCCTTGTTAAAGCATACTAAGCAAGGCCTGGGCAGACCGCTCCCTGCACTTTTGTTTAGGGCGCCTCATTCGCGCCTCCTTCCCGCATGGTTGCTGGGCGGTGTGGGAGATGGGGAGGCTCCGGCTCCTTGGACCATAGATATCCATAATAAAGGCTAGATTTCTCGTCCGCGCTGCTGGCCAATGGAGGTCGACGTCCGCACCTGGCGGCCATCTTGCCACAGACAACTTACTCATAACATTGTGTGTTAATGGTGCATGCAGTTTCAAATAACCATAACTTGCTCAATTTTCTACCGATTCTAAAACGATTTGGTTTGTTAAAAATGTCAGAGATGTAGTTATGACACTGCATATTTTTTGTAAAAATTGCATATTTTATATAAAGCATCCAGAATAATAGCCACGTTATTAACATTTGTAAAAAACTAAACCGTTTGTAAATCCGTCAAGATTTCGGCGAGATTAGAGTATTTGTGATCACTCACCTTACATCAGGTACCACAGAGCCCACCAAGCTTGCCTGTGACAAGATGGCCATCGGTGATGACGTTAGAGACTCTGCCTTAAGTCATCTAGCCTTTGTTATGGATATCTATGCCTTGGACTCTGACCAAATTTGACCCGTTCTCTCCTGTATCCGCTGAGTCAGTGGAGGTCGCTCACAGATGGCACGTCTCGAGGGATACCTAAAAGAAAGGAAAGAGAGGAGAAATGAGTTTGAAATTAAAACTAGAGTAATAGAGGCACGTGTAAGTATTAGGCAAATGAGCCGCAGGCAGCTTTGGGTGAAACACCTCCACATACCTGTTCACAGGGGTACTTTGACATTAGCAAAAACATTGCTTGTGTCGCTGTTTAGAGAAGCTGAGGTGGACAGTTACTTTCAGCATTCGAGCGTTTGGCTGCAGCATTAAAATGGCCCCAGGAGGTATTTATTGTTTATTGTTAAAAAGGATCCCCATTAGCTGTCAACAAAGTGTGACGAGCTAATCTTCCAGGGGCCTCATTTATAAAACTTTGAGGTGGATTTGCGTCAGAAGTGGCGTACGGACGAAATATAGGACATGCGTATGCGAAGAAATATTCAGATTTATACAACCGTGCGTGTGCACGTCCTACACAGTTTTCCCTTTATAAATCACAATTAAGTCTTATACGTGGCACAGCTTTTGCGGCTACATGTCACGCCCATATTTGGCCATAAATAGTCAGTGAAACGCCCCAAAATTAATATTCATTGATTGAGAAATCATGGCAAACACAGGGGAAATCCAAAAAAGCTACTTCACTCAATGTCAAGTACAAAATATTGTTGGCGAGGAGGAAAAATGAGGAAAACGTTGTTTGAAGGGCACAGTGTGCCTATTACCAATGCTGAAAAGGCGTTGGAGTGGCAAAAGGTTGCAGATGCTGTAAGAAAGTTGGACCGTGGCCGAAATAAAAGTGGTCAGAGATCAGTCGAGGTCAAAGCGTCTAGCGATTCATCGCGAAAGTGTGTCTGCCACGGGTGGGGGAAAATTGGTTACATTACAGCAACATGTCTGCATCACAAATTATTTTGACATTGGCGGAATGAAAATGTTTTCGATTAATGAAAGCATGTTCATTCTCATTCGTTGCCATTATGGCAATAGCACAGATTACATTTGGGAAACTGGACATAGCTGCGAAATGTGCTTTTTTGTTTGCCTGTTCACCCGGCGTGTACGGAAACCTTATGTAATTATGCGACAAGCCTACAATTGAACACATTTAGAAATAAAATGTACTAAATGCATATAAATGAACACTATGTTTCTGTATCTGATTATGACATTTATACTATGAAAACAATATTCCCCAATGGACAATAAAGAGTATCTATCTATCATCATCTATTTATCTATCTCTCTGCACCGCCAGACAGAGACATCAACAAGAATATTAGTTTTAAATATGATTTTGTTCTGTTTACCGTATTATTTATGAGGATGAATTACATAACATGCCAATATAATTAATATATTTGAGTGTTCTTTTTCCAAGTATGTGCAATATGTGCTTCATTTGCATTTACGCTACAATCTTGTTTTATTTTGTATGTTTTTCTCTGCAGGCTGTTTATTATAAGCATGGCTTTGTGACATCTTCATATTATTAATGAGAGGCAGTATCTCGATTTTGTTTACACACCGCTCTGCAGTTTCAGACGGATCTACAGTAGCCTACGTGTGTCATCCATCTGCCGGCTATGTCGCAATTTCTCATTTCACCAATTTTTGTGCGTACGCCTGGGTCAGAGTTGCCGTGAAGGACCGCACATTTTCCTGTCAAGTTTGATTTTTATAAATCACAACTATTGAATAAATAAATAATAAATTAATCCCAATTATTAACACCAAGCTACAGCTTCCCTTTAGCAGTCTCGCTGAGGAGTTCAAGTTCAACCGAGCCAGAGAAGTCCTGCTCAGTCTACCAAGACTGAGTTGACACCAAGGCATCCTCAGCAGGGGTAGAGGTCAGAACAGGATGGAAGTGGTGCACCCAGGATGCAGTGGAACGGGCGGAGGCAAGGCTGCGGCACAGCACCCTGGTGGACACGGTGGCTACTGGGCGGGCCGGGCTTGGTAGCAATCCTAAGCCGTGCTTCAGCAAAGCCAGAGGAAAGGAGAAGCGGAGGCTTATCCAGGAGGAGGTACGAGCCGAGGTGGAGGAAGATCGCTTCAGCAGAGTGGTGGGCATGTCCAAGCAGGGGGCCTGGACCAGGTGGGAGCATACAGCTGGTCGTAAGATCACCTGGGCAGAACTCTGGAAGGCGGAGCCAAACCATTTCAGGTTCTTGGTTCAGTCAGTGTATGATGTCCTCTCTAGCCCTGTCAACCTGTTCACCTGGGGCCTGGTGGACCCCAGCAAACAGCATCATCCATCAAAGTCTGTAATTGCTTTTGTCCGAACAGGCGAGAAGCCTCAGCCCCCCAGAAAGACTCAAGGAGGCCTGCTCACAACAGCAAGAGATTGGCCCCTCCTGGTGGACCTAGGGAGACAATTGAGATTCCCGGACACCCTTGCAGTTACATCACTCCGACCGGACACGGTCTTGATGTCTGTGGCAAGCAGGCAGGTGGTGCTACTTGAACTAACTGTTCCCTGGGAAGATCGAATAGAGGAAGCCCAGGAGAGGAAGAGGGCCATGTACGCTGATCTGGTAGCTGAGTGTCTGAGAAATGGGTGAAAGGCCCGATGTGAGCCGATTGAAGTGAGCTGCAGGAACAAAGCAGGCCAGTCTCTACACAGGGTCATGGGACTCTTAGGGATTTGTGAACTGCACAGACATAGAGCCATCAAGATCATCCTGGAAGCTGCTGAAAAGGCCTCATGGTGGCTCTGCTTAAGGAGGGGGGACGCGTGGCGTAGCGCACTACCTGGACACAAGTCAGGGCCTGATCACCCCCGGCTGGGTCGCCCGGGTGAGGGTGTCTGATGTAAGACCCGAAACACCCCATGACCCGGGGAGCATTACTGACGATGTGTCCAGGTTGCACCATAAGGTGTATTCAAGTACTTGCATAGAGAGCTGCGTACATCTTCTTTTGTGCGTATGCCACGTTTATAAATGAGGCCCCTGGGGTCCAAAAACAAAAGATCACTTATTGATAATCTAAAAACAGTAAATCATTGTAGACATTATTACAAACATCATCAAATATGTCCATTCCCTACTCACAATTTTAAGTGCATTCTCAGATGATATTTAAAAGAGAATTTGCTATTAATTTCACGTATATTCAGTGGTGGTTGATGGCATGATAAATAACTGCTCTTTAAAGCATTTTATTTTGAACATCTGGCCATCATCAGCTGACCTAGTCAAATGAGAGTGAACCTCATCACATGTAACAATTTGGTTATATAAGGAAATGAGAATGTGGCCATTACTACCAGCGGTGTAGCACAAGATCCTGGGCCCTATGCATAGGCAGTCCTGATGGGCCCCCATGTTCCTCAACCCTAATATATTCCAGACTTTTCAAGGGCCCTCTCTCCCCTTTGGGCCCTGGTAATCAGTACTGGTTTTACCCCCAGTCCGACACCTAGGAGGGAGTGGTCTCCTTGTTGGCTCCTAAGAGTATTAGGTATTTAATGCCTTGGAGGCAGAAATCATTTGATTGGTTGATTCAAAACCAAGGGCAAACCTCACATTACATCAGAATTGTGCACATGAGCATATTTTTCAAAATTGTGCACATGGGCAAGTAATATAAAAGTAAATATAAAAATATAAAAGTATTCCTGTTGAATCTGTCACCTGATTCACATACTACAGCCCCTCACCTTTCCATTGATATAACATGTCCATATCTACTGTGGAATGTTGGAGAAAATAACCCAAAAATCAACACTTTGACAAAGTTATTGCAACAACTCCTGACTTTGCACTGCCCCCTATTGGCCAAATATGGTTTCCCGTTGAATGTGTCACCTTAATCACATATTACAGCTCCTCGCCTTTCCATCCCCACATGTCCATATATACTGTGGAATTATCGAGAAAATCCAGCTGAAACAGGCATTTTTTAAGGTGGAATCGAAATTTAAGGAGACCCGAAGGCGAATGTTCAGCGTCGTGCGTAATACCATGGTTTACTTCGACTACTACACCACTGCATATCTGTCTCTGGTCCTGATTTTTGTTTTTTTATTCAATCTAATTTGCAGAAAATACATTCAAAATATGTAAACATTTCTGACGACATTGTGCATCCTCACCTTTCAGTAGAAAACAAAATGGAAATGGAAGAATTAATTTATTTGATTACCTATTTGATTACCTTCTCAGTTTTGTTCATTGATTTCAGTATCGCAAAGTATTTACTTAAATCGTTTTTTACAAATATTGAATAAAACGTTTTTTTTAAAAGATTTTATTTTGATACCAAGTTCATTACAATTCACTCTTAATTGTTTTGGGCACTTATTTTGAAAATTGTGAAATTTCGTAACCCGGAAGTATTCTTTTAACGTTGCCCACATGAAAGCGGTTCACCCGTGTTCATGTTGGATGTATTTTGGAAAGCAGAAAGTTCCAGAAAACAACGTGCGACACATGCAAAATATATATTTTTATGTTTTTATCAGTAAATATCCTAAAGTGAAAGAATGTCTTTAATCTCAGATGGAAATGTACGTAGCGGTAGTGTTTTCAAGGATATCAGTGCTGATTATGAAGACAGTCAACCCACCGAAATCGAGAGTCTCTGCATGAATTGTTACCAAAATGTAAGTAGCAAACGCATCACTTGCCGATTAGCTAGCTAGGTAACATGTCACATGGATTTGACCTAAACATAGGAGTTATGTCTTTATATGATTGACTGTAAAGCTTTTAATGCGTTGTGCTCTCTCCATCATTGTAGGGATTGACACGTATTCTTCTTACGAAGATTCCATTTTTCAAAGAAGTTATCATCAGTTCTTTTACCTGTCCCAACTGCAGCTGGTCGAACACAGAAATCCAGTCAGCTGGTCGCATACAAGATCAAGGGATCATCTACACACTCAAAGTGAAGTCAAAACAGGTAGCCTATATGTAGTAGAAAGCATCTCCATTTTCTGACTTTCTTAACTAGTTACCTGAACCACTCACTAGTAACACTGAGGGCTATGTAATAACGATTTGGCCGTTTAGGTCAGTGGTTCTCAAACCATTACTTGGGGATCTCCAGCCGTCTCACAGTTTTGTTGTAGCCCTGAACTAGCTCACCTGAATCAAGCATGTTCGGGCTTGATGATTAGTTGACAAGTTGATTCAGGTGTGCTAGCTCTGGGATACATTTCAGGTCTTCACATTAACTTTATTGGCCACTGTAAGTATATTTTTTACTTGTCCATAGCAAAAACTACTTGTCTGAAGCAGATTTGATTCTTTTTTTAAATTAACATGCATGTCTCTTTCTGGAAAACAAGCAGTAGGACTGAATTTCTTCTGTGTCATGTTGAAATCAGGGAATATTGGGTAAAAAAGTACGTTTAAATTTTTCCCTTTCAGGGAGGGATTTTTGCGATGGCACCAAGGACATTGGCCAGGGCATTAAGGCGATCTCAAAAAAAAATTGCCAAATCAGTTTGCATCTGTTTTTCCCCATAGGCTACATTGTATTACCTTCTATATGAGCAAAACAATTAGTTCCTGACACGTAGGCGAAAAGCTGTTTGTGCATAGGATATTTTCCTGTTCATTTTTGTGTTTATAGCATTAACAGGCAATAGACATTTTACATTTGAGTCATTTAGCAGATGCTCTTATCCAGAGCGACTTACAGTAAGTACAGGGACACCCCCTAGAGCAACTTAGGGTAAAGTGTTTTGCTCAAGGACACAACGACGTTTGGCACAGTCGGGAATCGAAATGGGAAACATCCAATGAGGCCTCTGTCCCCCATATATAAAAATAAACCAGACAAAGTAACATTTCCTCAGAAATGCATGCATTGAAAAGAAAGCGCATGCTATGAAGAAAACAAAGCGTCATTTGTTTGAGCAATATAGAGCGGTGTAATTATCGTGGTTTTTATCAAGCACATCACAACATTTGAATGATATGATAGAGGCACATGCTGGTGTCGTTCAAAACACCCTGCCGCTACCCTGCCGCTACCCTGCCGCTACCCTGCCGCTACCCTGCCGCTACCCTGCCGCTACCCTGCCGCTACCCTGCCGCTACCCTGCCGCTACCCTGCCAGATCTAAGCTCTGTGGCAACAGAGGCAGAAAATGTTTTGTTGTAAAGAGTGGGACAAGGACATGTTTTTGCTTTCAACCATCTCCAGCCAAGATGATGATTACATCTGTTTGTTAGATCAACCAAGTTTGGTTGCTCACATAGACCAAGGTGTTTTGGAAATGTTATATTCATTATCCTTTTTTGTGTAAATACTTAATGACTGTGATCTAAAATTAATAATGAAGGTTGACAGAAAATTCCTAAGCCTGTATGAATTTTAGCTAGGTAGGCGATTATAAGTATCGATCTTCTTGGTGAGATGTATAGGCCTGTCACAATATGCAATAAGTCAATTAATCCCATGATAAATAATGAGCTCAATAATTTTTACGGCCACAATAATTTCCATTTGCATTCTTGTTTGTTTTCCTCATATCGCTCTCTACCAAAAATACTTTATTGGTAGAGAACACCACATGGAAAGTTCCTCAGTAAGACCCTAATGACCAGGTATACTAAGTTCTGTAATTTTATAATGTTTCCTATTGTTCCAATTGAAGGTAAAAAAAAACAGTCAACTTTTACAGTGGATTTCCCAGAAAAGTAATCTATTACACTAACTTGTGACATCTCTGTGGGGAAGAAAATTACTTAGGTCTTCCTCGCTTGCTATCTGACACTTGGCAGTTCTTCATTTTCAGTCCAAAGAATTAAAGGTGATCAGTAGGCTACATCTAAACGTAGTAAATTTTAGAAAATTATAAATAAGCTCTATGTTTTCAAACTTTCAAATTTAAAATAATACTTTGCTTTATAGGTCTTGTAAATAAAGTTGTGACAAAACCCTTGACTCCCATGACATTAGTCTTTCTTGCGATCTTGTTTTGCCATGTTCCCTTGCAATATTAGTAGTCATCCCGTCCATAATCTGAAGGCCTCCGTGTTGGGTGAACAGTGTGAAAAGAATCGGTGGTGGGGCCACGTGTTTGGATGAACCATCCCACAGATCTGTACAAGGAGTTGCAGAGCTGCTGACAAGGCAGGATTAGAGGGAATTTGGAAATGAGGAAAATCTGGGAAAAATCACAAAAAAATGCAGGGTCTACGTCAAAGATACTCAAAACCTACACTACGTGGGCGGAGCCGGCTGGTTTTCTGTTCTACCTCATCATTAATTACACCCACCTGGTGTCCCAAGTCTAAATAAATGCTGGATTAGAGGGTTGTAATGAAAATATGGAGATGGACAGATTTGAGTATGAGGGGTCAGTCTACATAATACAGAGCATGCCCACGGGAGATGGCGACTTATATGCTTACAAGCAGGCAGCATTCCAACTGAACCTCTGAAATCCTGAGACATCTGCAGCATTGTGTTGTGTGATTTTCGAACGGAAGGTGAGGCATTTGGCTTTTCTATTTGTCGGGTTTTATTACAAATGTACTCTGATTTATCTTTCAGGATATGAATCGAGAAGTTGTTAAAATGGACAGTGCAACTACCAGAATCCCTGAACTGGATTTTGAAATCCCCCCATACACTCAGAAAGGATGTAAGTGCTCAGTTTGATTATTTCCAAAATATAACATATACTCTTTCTGCATATGTGCAACTGTCCCTTGGCTGCTAATACTCAGTCTGAGAATTGTTAGGTTTGTCTCAAATCTAAAGAATGTCCTTGAAATGTTTATCTAATATAGGCTACATGCCTTTAGAGCGGAGTCCTCTTAGCTTTTATTATAGTTTTCATTGTGTTTACCCAGCCAGAGATTAAAAATCATAGTGACAGTGTTGCACTACAGTCCAGAGGTATGCACTACAGCCAGGGTTTTCTCCAGGGCGTAACATAACTGTAGAAGGTAGATTTAAAAAAATCTACATAACACTAGAAGTTTTTATTAGCCAACCCCTCATTTTACAAGAAAACAAACCATAAAGACAATGCTGTGTAATTTTTTATAAAGACTAAATGTGCATTAAATTGCTACGTTTCCAGTAGTACTTTGGCCTATTCACTATCAGTTATGCAGTTTAACTCAACTGGGGTTGGGAGATGAATCATCAGCTAAAG